>LJIJ01002258.1:0-29266 GCA_001718145.1 Orchesella cincta
AATCACGATAAGTTAAATACTGAACGCTCACAAAGCTGAACCCACTTCCAAATTCAACTCTTCAAGTTTTTAACAGTTTTGATTTGTGAAAATCTGTCAACTTTTAATGACTAAATAAGCTGATACATAATATAATTGTCTCACACAAGTCAAACTTACAATCAAGAATAGCAGACCATTGGAGGGTTCTTTCCTTCAAAATCTTTAAATCCTTTAAACATCATGAATAATTTCCCAACTGTCGGCAGCTAAAACGCTCACGTTTAAGTTAATGCTGTATGCAGTAAGGTACATAATAATGCCTTAAATGCTCAACGCCTACTTACTATACTTGTTGACTTAAAATGCTTTCAAAGTAGTTTGAGTTTCCCTACTCTTAATAAAACGTGACAAAATTTATACCGTTTCCTTCACGAAATCTGTGGAAAACACATTAATTTTCAAATGGGCATTTCATCCAAGTAAACCTGGTTTAATGATTGCTGAAGTTCATAATAAGAGAGAAATTCTCCTCCTTCATGAACAGTATCAGGGTTTGTTCCAGACCAGATACATGGGGAATAATCTCACTCCTGAAATTACAAAAAAAAGAATTCAAAATGGTGGAAAGCTTCACAAATTACCAACGACAAATGTGGACGTCGTTGTGTACAAGTGGGAATCTCCGTTACTACATTGACACAAAGAAAAATGGAGGATATATAATTAGACACAGCTCGCTTGGAGAGTTTCTCTTTTGGATTTTTGGACCAACAACATTATCAAGACGATCTATATATTTTTGACTTATCATTCTTTGCTTGGAGTGGAGGTCCATTATTTAGACCAAATGTCGATATGGGACTATTTTTTCATGACGGGGGATTTGTTTGCGGAGACAATTATTTGGGTTTTTAAGTACCCACTGTACGAAAATTTCTACAGGCAATGGGAGCTGCAAGAAGATATTTACCGGAAGTTGGGAAGACCTAGCGAAATGGCAAGAAAAATCACTAGAACGGACAGGATTAATAATTACCTTTACCGGTATTTAACTACGCAAAAATATGTACGATTTTATGATGAGATAACTCAATTAAAATTGATTTTGTGCATTTAATAGTGGAGTCTGCGTCATTGGAACATTTTCGCTCGTTGTTCAATTTATGGACAACCCAAAGATGCCCTAAACACTTATGCAATGATTAAAGAAGATACTAATGCTACTTCGAATTATTTTCTGCGCACATGAATGCGTCTATATGTTACATGGTTATTTTTATCAAGCTTTCACAATGGTTATGGCGCAGTCGTTTGCGGTGAGTTACCAACATGTACTGGAGGAGATGAACCAGACCTTGGATATTATCATTGAAAAAGCGAAGCGTGGTGAAAGTAGAAAAAGCTCGACAAGCTCATCCCAAAGTTCTGAAACAAGTCCGTTGAACACTGTTGCTCAAAATGAAGAAAGTTCAAACTCAAAAGTCGCCACTGGAACTTTGGTAGAATCCAGACCAGTTTCAAAAACAAAGCAGGCACAAGTGGAAAAGAAATTGGCAACATTTTCAACGACAAAACTGTGGATTGATCCAAACAAGGAGATGGTGGCAGGAACTGAGTACAACATCAAAGAAACTCGTGATGACTACAAGAAAATAATGATTTCAGCCCAGTTTCATAAATCAGTGGGTTGGACTGATAATGGGTTTTGACCACGAGCTTTAACTTTTTCAATTCGTGTCCGACGTTTTCATGATGATTCAACTTTTGAAAGAAGAGGATTCTGATTACTGGGGTGTTTTCTTCTACGTCATGGACGCGATATTTGGAATGATTATTTTATTTCGAATGTTAATCGTACTCTCAAGATTGTATCCTCAAGGGGAAGAGTTTATTCAACGGCTGAAACTGTATGCGTCTCTCAATACCCCATATCGGAAACAACTGTTGAAGACGATCCCTACACTCAAAGTCGTTTCTGCAAAGTTAACAGGCTATGCTGTCAGACCGGAGTCAGTGCCCATTGGCTTCGATTTGTTGATAAATTGGTATATCTGCGCGTAAGAATAAATTTCTAGCCTTTAAATTTAATAATTTTAATAAAAATATAACTCTACTAATATTGTAATTTAACCTAATTATTATTTTAATTAGGCTATGTATCAACGCCCTACTGATCCATCAAGGCGAACCTAGTCGGGATTTTTCACTTCATATTTGAGAACCCTCATTTGAAGCTAGATGCTCGGAGCCTTCGCATCAAAGTTTGGGTGCAGCGGATCTGCAACGACAACAATTAACAAACTCACGAGTGGGAAACTAATTTGAGAACATTTGAAGGTAGCTTTCGGTCCACATATTCGTGTGAATATTATAGCATGAAAAGTTGACGGTGATGCTCTTAATCTAACTTTGTAGTAGATCATCAAGTCTTTGAATTGTAGTAATTGCGATGTAATAAAAATATACAAGTAAATATCAGCTTATTGTAGCTAAAAGAAAACATATTACGATACAACAAAACAATCTAAATTGATTATGATCTGTAAATAGCTTGAAAGTATTATGAATCCAGAACTGGCCGAACCCGTAGTTCCATTAAATGAACTTTCCGTTTAGCTATATCTTTGGCAAATATAACAAGGGAAAACGAGTCGATCTGTGTTATAGCATAATTGTATATATCCTGAAAAAATCATTATTGGCAACTACATAAGGTATCATTTAATGGAACTACGGGTTCCGGCCAGTTCTGGATTCATAATACTTTCAAAGCTATTTACAGGATCATAATCAATTTAGATTGTTTTGTTGTAATCGTAATATGTTTTCTTTAGTAGCAATAAGCTGATATTTACTTGTATATTTTTTTACATCGGCAATTACTACAAATTCAAAGACTTGATGATCTACTACAAAGTTAGATTAAGAGATCACCGTCAACTTTTCATGGTATAATATTCACAGCCGAAATGTGGACCGAAAGCTACCTTCAAATGTTCTCAAATTAGTTTCCACTCGTGAGTTGTAATTTTGTCGTAGCAATCCGCTGCACCCAAACTGTGATGGAAGGCTCTAGCATCTAGCAGTGAATGAGGTCGCAAAATGAAGTGAAAAAATCCCGACTAGGTTCGCCTTGATGGATCAGTAGGGCGTTGATACATAGCCTAATTAAAATAATATAATTAGGTTTAAATTATAAGATTAGTAGAGTATATTTTTATTAAAATTATTAAATTTAAAGGCTAGAATTTATTCTTACCGCGCAGATATACCAATTGATCAGCAAATCGAAGCCAATGGGCACCGACTCCGGTCTGACAGCATAGCCTGTTAACTTTGGCACGACTTTGAGTGTAGGGATCGTCTTCAACAGTTTTTTCGGATATGGGGTATTGAGAGACGCATACAGTTTCAGCCGTTGAATAAACTCTTCCCCTTGAGGATACAACCTTGAGAGTACGATTAACATTCGAAATAAATAATCATTCCAAATATCGCGTCCATGACATAAAGAAAACACCCCAGTAATCAGAATCCTCTTCTTTCAAAAGTTGAATCATCATGAAAACGTCGGACACGAATTGAAAAAAGTTGAACATCTGGTCAAATCCCATTATCAATCCAACCCACTGATTATGAAACTGGGCTGAAATCATTATTAACGTATCTTTAGTCATCCACGAGTTTCTTAATGTTGTAACTCAGTTCCTGGCACCATCTTGTTTGGATCAATCACAGGTTTTGTCGTTGAAAATGTTGCCAATTTCTTTTCCACTTGTGCCTGCTTTGTTTTTGAAACTGGTCTGGATTCTACCAAAGTTCCAGTGGCGACTTTTGAGTTTGAACTTTCTTCGTTTTGAGCAACAGTGGTTCAACGGACTTGTTTCAGAATTTGGATGAGCTTGTCGGAGGCGAGTCAACATCTTCATAATAATATCCAAGGTCTGATTCATCTCCCCAGTACATGCTGGTAACTCACCGCAAACGACTGCGCCATAACCATTGTGTGAACGCTTGGTAAAAATAACCATGTAACATATAGACGCATTCATGTGCGCAGAAAATAATTCGAAGTAGCATGGTATCTTCTTTAATCATTGCATAAGTGTTTAGGGCATCTTTGGGTGTGTCCATAAATTGAACCACGAGTGAAAATGTTCCAATGACGCAGACTCCACTATGAAATGCACAAAATCAATTTTAATTGATTTATCTCATCATAAAATAAGTACATATTTTTGCATAATTAAATACCGGTAAAGGTAATTGTTAATCCTGTCGGTTCTAGTGATTTTTCTTGCCATTTCGCTAGGCCTTCCCAACTTCCGGTAAATATCTTCTTGCAGCTCCCATTGCCTGTAGAAATTTTCGTACAGTGGGTACTTAAAAAACCCAAATAATTGTCTCCGCAAACAAATCGCCCGTCATGAAAAAATAGTCCCATATTGACATTTGGTCTAAATAATGAACCTCCACTCCAAGCAAAGAATGATAAGTCAAAAATATATAGATTGTCTTAATAATGTTGTTGGTCCAAAATATCCAAAAGAGAAACTCTCCAAGCGAGCTGTGTCTAATTATATATCCTCCATTTTTCTTTGTGTCAATGTAGTAACGGAGATTCCCACTTGTACACAACGACGTCCACATTTGTCGTTGGTAATTTGTGAAGCTTTCCACCATTTTGAGTTCTTTTTCATTGATACTCAGTCATAAGGAAGGTTTACTTACATATCCTGCTTTGGAGGAAAGACTACTGAAGTTTTACGAGGAGGAGAGGCTCTGTTTTATTATGATTTCCAACTAACTTTAAAACCGGGTTCACTTGATTGAATGCTGAGTTAGTTTGTTAAAAATTGATGTGCCTTCCGCAGGATTTCATGCAGAAAATGGGCTTAAATTTGGTCACGCTTTATTTAGAGTAGGGAAACTTAAGCTACTTTGGAAGCATTCTAAGTCAACAAGTACAGTAAGTAGGCGTTGAGCATTTAAGGTGTTATTTATGTACGCTACTAAATACATCATTTAATTACGTGTTTTCGCTGCCGACAGTTTGGGAAATTATTCATGATGTTTAAAGGATTTAAAGATTTTGAAGGAAAGAACCCTCCAATGGTCTGCTATTCTTAAGTGTAAGTTTGACTTGTGTGAGACAATTATATTATGTATCAGCTTATTTAGTCATTAAAAGTTGACTGGATTTCACAAATCAAAACTGTTAAAAACTTGAAGAGTTGAATTTGGAAGTGGGTTCAGCTTGTGAGCGTTCAGTATTTAACTTATCGTGACTCCATTATGCGTCTAAATTAATCGTATGAGCTAAGAGGGGTCATGAATATCGCTCCCGAGTCCGTATGCTTCGGTTTGTTTGTTGTTTTTCAAGGAGAAAGTCGTTTCGTAAAACGGATACAAAATTAATGGAAGGCTATTGACTTTTTAGGGTTTTCTATTAAATTCACTCCCCCGAAAATCAGTTCCAGTAAGAGATGTTGGTTGTTATTTAAGTTGATTCTCAACTTACTTTGAAACGAATATTCTCAGCCAGTCTTGGTTTATAAACACATTCTTTTGATATTTTTTATGCTTTTCTTGCTTAAAATAACAGCAACTAACAAAATAGAAGAATTGTGTTTCACAAAACAACACTACCAGCTATTTGCATTGTTATACTTATATTTCCTTAAATACCTTCAGGAACAATACTTTTGCATGTCCCTGACCTACTAATTACTTACCAATGCAGTTTTCAGCAGTAAAAGTTATTATCAGTAGTAATCCTTGCATCTTTTATCTTTGTTGCATAATTACACAATTTCTCCATTGCAAAATAGCAACTATATTTTGTTCTAAATATTTCCAAACGGAAATAAAAATGATTTTTGATAGATTGAAGTAGAAAAAATTCGTTTCCGATTTTGTTGCGACATTACATAATTGTCTTTTAATTTCAAGTTTTTGGATGCTGCAACTCAACATTTTATTTGGTGAAGAAGTTTTTATATTTATATGTGAAAGAATCGGTTTGAGAGGACATAATTGATAATAAGGTTTTATTGTGTCGAACTTTTTTGCGTCTAACCCTAACGCTTTCTTCAGGACAAGTTTTTTTTGCTTTTAGAGTATCCAAACCACTCCCAATGTTTCGATAATTTATTCAAACATTACTTTAATTCTTATCAATCATCAATCGAACGTTTTTTAATTAAAAGATAACCTAACAGCTGCAGTCAAGTGTCAAGTTTCTTTGGAAAGGCTATATACACGACATATATAGAAGTATTCCTTGTCCTTGACTTGTATTATGTACGACCGATCATCTGAACTTGCGGTGGATAACCCTTGACTGATAATGATAACATATGACGATTCTTATTCACCATTTCTCCAAAGGATTAATATACGTTTTACGAAAACTCTTTAAAAGATATCATGAACAAGTAATAATGATAAATAAACCAACAAAAATACTAGAGTTTGCTCTTTGGCATTGAACTATAGTAGGTCAATCTACTATGCTGGAAATGCAGATTTGTAATCTTTAACATGTGACACAAAATCAGCAGAGTGTTTTACACTCGATGAAATCAAACTAGAACCAGTCTGAATTTTGACATGGGTTAATACATTTGCAAAGTTGAAAGTATATAGCATTCGAGAGCAATCTTTTAAATTTTCATTCACAACAATCGAACAAAATTTAAAGTAATACAATTTTCTGTTGCAATATGACCATACTTTCTAAGAATAGTGACACCAAAACGGATTACGATAAAGGAGAAACGGAGATCCATTGTGAAAATTACCAAGCCCAAGCCCAAGGAGAAAACGAAGAAGATGGAATCAAAGTAATCCCGATGGATCACAATCCAAATGGAATTAAAAGAGAACGTTGTAGTGACAATGAAGAAAGAGACCTGTATACTGCGTTAATAACCAAAGCTCCTTACTTAGCTGGTGATGTCAGTCCTCTTGTTCCACTGAATGAAATTCCTTGGCTTGACAAAAACTTAATCGAGCACGGCATCAGTTTTCACAAGAAATATTATACACAAATATTATTTGCAAACACAGCAGCTCTCCTGTTTGGCTTTGCAGTAAAACCAAACTCTTCTGTAATTTACCGAACAGGAAAACTTTCTAATGCGGAACACTCTTTCCGCAGATACTTGTCCACGGCACAAAGAATCGCTAATTTCTTTCTGTTCGCAATTGACGAAGACAAAGCGTTCAAGGCCTTTAATACCGTGAGAAAAATGCATGCGCTCGCAAGCAAAATGAAAGGGCAATTGGATTCCCCATCTCCCGCAAAAGACGCATTGAAGTTATCTGAAGAATGGAAAAAAGAACTAGCTGAAGCTATGCGAGCCGACTTGAAGCACGTTGATACTTCAAACGCTCCAAAACATCTTTTGACATGGGATCCACCACTACATGTAAGCCAGTTTGATATGGTCACCACACAATTCGGATTCATTGGAACTATGTGGCTCTTTCCAAAAGTTTTTGGGATTAAAGACAGGTATGAAGAGATGAAAGGTGTAATTCATGTTTGGGCCATTTATGGAAGGCTGCTGGGTATCAAGGATGAATTCAATATATGCATCAAACCGGATGCTCAACTTTATGACAAGCTCTTTCAAAATATTGTTGTCGAAAGCTTAAAAACTATGGATGCGACAGTTGTCACCATTCAAAGTGCATTCATGGAAGCTTTTACTAAGCGGATACCATTTATGACGTATAAAGCAGTATTGTACACGTGTCTCCAAAATATAGAAGGATACACTGGAGAAAACCTTTGGAGTCTTATGTCCTGGTGGGATAAAGCTTCCGTCAAGATTTTGCTAGCTTGGGTGTGGTCAATGAGAAGTAGTTCTGTTGTAAGATTTTGCATGAATTTTACAACGGAACTGTGGATACAGCTCCAGGTTTGGATGCATTTGCCAACCAATCCAAGGGAATAATTATATTGCATAACTTTCTTTAGATGTCAAGTACTCATACACTTTTTGTTTACTTAATCTAAAGTGCCATCCTTCAATGACAACTTGTGATATTACCGGCATACTTGCATTCGAAGTGTTGTTTTATTCAAGATACACTTATCAATAAAATTTAGTTCCAAACTTGATGGAGAGGTGTAAGATTATTTATTGCTGTAAAAAGGCAATATTTTATTTAAGACAAACATTAGATGCAATTTAGCACGGAATTACGTCGGTCATTTTCACCTTAAAAAATTCTATTGTTACGCAATTATGTAGCATTTCCACAAATACAATGCAACAACTAATTGACCATAAAATCATTAAAAAGCGGTTATAGCTTAAAGCTATAATTGGTATGATTTCGAGCCCAACCATTGCTATATTCCTACCTCAAATAATATTAAATCGTATAGGTCCGTTGTCTATTTTTTTGTCGAATGTATATGAAGAACTTTTATTTAAACAATAAGCAAAATTCCCAAATTTAAATTTTGCATCCAATTCATAGACCAAAAATTCTGATTGTGCACAGAGTCACCCCAGTCTCAAACATTACAATATTTAGGTTACATCAACAATTAAGTTCGTCTTGATGGATCAGCCGCTGCAGCCAAACTTTGATGGGAAGGCTCTAGCATCCAGAACAGCAGTAAATGAGGTCTCAAAATGAAGTGAAAAAATCCCGACTAGGTTCGCCTTGATGGATCAGTAGGGCGTTGATACATAGCCTAATTAAAATAATATAATTAGGTTTAAATTATAAGATTAGTAGAGTATATTTTTATTAAAATTATTAAATTTAAAGGCTAGAATTTATTCTTACCGCGCAGATATACCAATTGATCAGCAAATTGAAACCAATAGGCACCGACTCGGGTCTGACAGCATAACCGGTTAACTTTGCTGAAATCACTTTGAGAGTAGGGATCGTCTTTACCAACTGCTTTCGAAATGGGGTATTGAGAGACGCATAAACTTTCAACCGCTGAATAAACTCTTCCCCTTGTGGATACAACCTTGAAATTACTATAAGCATACGAAACATCATCATCATTCCAATAGCTGCGTCCATGACGTAGAAGAAAACACCCCAGTAATCTTCACCATCCTCTTGCAAAAGTTGAATCATCATAAAAACGTCGGCTACAAACTGCATAAAGTTGAACATCTGGTCCACCCCCATTATCAATCCAACCCACTGATTATGAAACTGGGCTGAAATCATTATTTTCTTGTAATCATCCACGAGTGTCTTAATGTTGTACTCTGTTCCTGGCACCATCCTGTTTGGATCAATCACAGGTTTTGTCGCTGAAAATTGTGCCAACTTCTCTTCAATTTGTGCCTGCTTGGATTTCGACACTGGTCTCGATTCACCCCCAGTTTGATTCGTGTCATTTGTGTTTGAACTTTCTTCGTTTTGAGCAGCAGTATTTAACGGGCTTGTTTCAGAACTTTTGGTTGAACTCGCTGAGCTATTTCTACTTTCTCCACGTCTTGCATCCTCAATAATGATGCCCAAAGTTTCGTTCATTTCCTCCAGTAAATGCTGGTAAGTTACTGCATACGACTGTGCCATAACCATTGTAAATGCCTGGTAAAAATAGGTATGAAACATGTAGACACATTCATGTGCACAGAAAATGAGTCGAAGCAGTAGCGTATCTTGAGTAATCATTGCATAAGTGTTTAGGGCGTCTTTGGGTGTGTCCATAAACTGAATGATGAGGGAAAATGTTCCAATGACACAGACTCCCCTGCAAAGCGTACAAAAACAGATTTTACATTACCATTTTTGTAACATTAATTCATCATTGTCAGTTTTTTACAAAAATACCTACCGATAAAATCGAACATTGATTTTGTCTGTCTTAGTAATTTTTCTAGCCGCTTCGGCAGGTTTTCCCAACTTCCTGTAGATATCTTCTTGCAGTTCCCACTGTCTGTAGAAATTCTCATATAATGGATACTTAAAACTCCAAATTATAGTTTCTGATAACAAATCCCCCGTCATGAGAAGATAGTCCCATATCGACATCTGATCTAAATAGTGGACCTCCACTCCAAGGAGCTCATGATATGTCAAAACGATATACAACGTTTTGATAATGTTGTTGGTCCAAAATATCCAAAAGAGAATCTCCCCAATTGCGCTGTGTTTAATGACATAGCCCCCTGTTTTCTTGGTGCCAATGTAGTATCGCACATTCCCAGTTGTGCACAACGACGCCCACATTTGGCGTTGGAAATTTGTGAAACTTTCTCCCATTTTAAAGTTTTTTCATTGAGGCTTTTTGAGGTCTACTTGTCTTTGCTCTGGAGCAAAGCCTAACTGAAGCTCTTCGTGGAAGAAGCCTCCTATTATATTATAAAAAGCTGGAGAGGTGAAATCAAGTTCAACGGGGTAGTGGATTGAATGCCGATTTAGTTTCATTGATAATTGACATGCTTTACCGGGATTTCATGCTAGAAAGGTGTATAATTTTGGTCACGTTTTTCAAACGAAGACACTTAATCAACTTTAGAGGGCTTTTAAGTCAAAACGTATGTCCACGTAGGCGTTAAACATTTTAGGCATTATTATTTTAAGATTGTTTGAGTGTGGAGGTACACTACTAAACACAGAATTAACATAAACGCAAGCGACAGTTTAACAGATCAGTTATTATTTAGCTGCTGTGAAGGATTCAAAATCAAAAATTTTCCAAGGAAAGTATCGGAACTGGCTATTCTGAAACTTCGCTAAGAATTTATGTAAGTAGGTATATGGCTCTTGTGTTTTTGAGGGCGTCAATTATATTATGTATTAGCTTCTTTACTCATACAAAGTTAACTGGATTTCATATAGCAAAAGACTTGAAGAATTGAATTCGAAAATAGGTTCCATTTGCGAACCCGCACCATTTAACTAACGTGATTCCATTATGGGCCTAAAATAATCATACAAGCTAAGAAGGGTCATGAATTCCATAAGTAGGTTGGTTCGTTTTGGATTGCTTGTGGGTTTCTCCAAGCAAAATTATTCCATTAAACTCATGCAGAGAGGGGAAGATTTATTTAATACTTGACAGGCTCTTAAACACATCCTTTTTATGACTACTTGTAATGGCTGTTTCTACCCGGAAAAAACAAACAAAACATGAACTCTGGGTCTCCAAACAGTACTTTCAACTATGCACATAGTTATACTTAAAATAAACACAACTGCCTACCTCGAAGAACAATCTTTTGTTGTGTTCCTTGTATCATGCCCTTGACATACTTGTTCTTACCATTGCAGTTTTCTGTTCAAACCCTTTTTGAAAAAGACTTTTATGATATACGTTAACAACAAGTTAAGTCTAACAGGCACTGATAGGTAAAACTACATACTGTCATCATCACTGCATTCATTTTATAGTCATCTACTTACTTTCCTGTATACGTACTACATATAATTTAATACAAAGTAGTCAAAACTTTTCATTTCAATTTTATCTTTATCAAGATTTCTACCTGCAATGAGCGCTTCTTAGTTTTCCGTTTGTTTAACTAACTGTAAATTCCATTTGACAAAGGAAAAATATATCTAAACATTTTAAACTAATAATCCGAATACTAGCGTCAGTGTTTAAATACGGTTCATGGTGCAGTACCGTTAAGAGTGAGAAAGCGGGCTCGTTCTAGGAAATACATTCTGCCAGTCTTCTATATTCATTCGTTCAACGTAAAATTCTCCGAGTCGCAATTTTAAAAGAATTACGTGATAATTAGGATTGCTCGTTAATAAAATGCTCTAATTAGAAGGAAATGTGTCCGAATGGATATGTTTATCTTGTTTCACCTTAAATGTCGGCAAAATACTTGAAATTAACCAATAAAATTAAGCTGTTGCTGTCAGTGTCATAATTGCCCATATCACAACCTCAAGGTTTGCAATGAATTTTATTTATACGATTTAGAACTTGAATGGCTGAAAACTTTCCATAGTAGAGGCTAGCCTATATAGTATATAAATTTATAGTCAAAATAACATCTAAATTTCAATGCAACAATGGAAGAAAGCTCAAACTTTCACCGACGGGTGTCACAACAATATCAGATGAATACAAAGGATAATGAGTCAGAAACAAGAAATATTTTGAAGGAAAGCTTGGATATATGCAAATGCGATAATACTCCTACTATTATAGAATGGACTAGTGTAGGCGCATAGTCTCATTATCCCATTACTCACTCACGCAACCATATTTTATGCACAAATCTTCTTGTCAATCTTGAATGCGAACTCTTACCTTACTTCTTCCAAACCTTGGCTTTCCTATAACTTGCTTGTGAACTGTAAAATGAGTTGGCACAATACTAATAAGACTACAGTTGACTATTTACCTCTAAGATCTCAGTTATGATGTTGGAGTAATATATTTTATAAACATTGAAAACGCTAACTGAAAACCTTAAATGCCAAATTTACTCAAGATTTTGACTTATTTACTTTCTATTTATTACAAATTAATTTTATTTGGGAATTAATTCTTTTTTCATAAATCATTGTACAATGTATAAAACATCACAAATACATAGATACAATTCCTGAACAGCTATAGATCTGAAATTGATAGTAATTAATTGTGCGATAAAAAATGTTATATCGACTTTGTAGTGTATGAAGTTCCAAAAGTTTTCAGCATTTAAATAAACTTCCTCCATCCGATCCATTCTGGAAGCAATCTGGAAAAATAATATCATCGTACCAAACAATGTGATACTTCCAAACACAGCATCAAATCGTCAGCGCTAAAGAATTTCCTACTTATACAACAGATCTTGTCCGTTCTAATAATTTATTAGACACATCAAGTGATACTGCCAACTCACTGAAAATACTAATTCAGGTGTTCAATTCAACTCTTAACAATCTTTCAAATTCTATTATTTCAACTTTTTACAGTTTTAAGTATGTATGTGGATTGAATTGAAGAAATTTTTTAAAAATCTCATCGAAGTGAGGCCGAGCCTTTGAAAGAAACAATACTCAAAACTGATTTAAGAATTCAGCCTTAAAGATAGGTCATTTAGCCAGTAATAACTTACTTCATAACAAACATGTGCTTTTTGGAATTTGCTTCAAAGCAGAAGATTTTGTATACCATTCTCCAGTTCTCTAAGTTAAGGCTCAATATTTGTATTTGGTAGAAAAGTCATTGAGAAATTACAGGGAAGATGATGAATTCATGTTAATTAGTTTCCCATTAATTCCCGTCATCAGTGACTTGAACATGGGAAAAATATGTGTAAGTATAATTGTTCCGTCAATATAATACCGCAATTTTCATGTCATAAATGGAAAATGTAGGTGTTTGTCAATAATTGTGTTACATCAGGGGAATGTATAACTTTGTTTATCCTCAACACACCACTTTGATTTTGAGAGGTGCATGAACTTAATATGAGAAGTTGGAATCAATTCAACCCATGACCAGTTTAACTGCGACAGCATTAATTTCCATTCAAGACTTACACACAACAGAGCGCTTTGAATGTTTCTTCATTGCATAATTTGGTATTCCAGAGAAGCCGCTAAGTGCGCACAGGCACATGTCTTTGTCAACTTTGCATACACTTCCTATGAATCATAATATTATGGGCACGCGTTAAGGAAATATGCAACCAGTTTCTATTAAATTTACACATAGCAGCGTCTAATAATATTGTTGCTGCTTCCTACAGTGGCCATATATTTTGATATATATATCTTAATCAAATATGTTTACTTGACACTTGTTAATTTACCATTCAAAAGAAGCTGCAGAGCAAATTGTTACAAGTTTGTGAGAACCTATTATTTTGTGGTGTTCTAAACATTGTGTCAAAATGGAAGAGTCAACTTGTTCGAAGTTTATGCTTCCCCTACTCATGGTAATTTTTTAGATAAATTTATAAATATTAAATTTAATAACCCGTGACAAAAAAAAGTACGTTTTATAACTTTATTATATTCAATTTTTAAGATAATCTACGCCGTAGGGGAGCTTGGGCATTTTCTAATTGGAGTGGTGAGTCGAGATATTGCTCGAGATATAGGATACGGTGAAAAAGCTTGTTTTGCGATTGAAGATGTGGTCAATTCAAATTCAAAACTCTGCAAGGATATTCAAAACGAAGAAGGGTATGTCTATTTCTAGCTTTTCAATGATTTTATATGTAGTTCAAAGACATTTTTATTAATTGTATTTTTAAATATCCAAATATTTAGATGCCATTTAGTTCGAGCAGATAATGGGAATGATTCACTGATTCAAGCTTGTAACTGGGAACACAACGGACTTGGAACAGAATACCAGCTTCTCGCTGGGCCGGCATTCATGGCGGTTTTTACAGTTGCTGGAGTAATTTGGGGAGTGATAGCTGACAGATTTAATCGAGTTCATTTACTCGGAGTTGCAACTGTTGCTGTAGGTTTGGCAATTAGTGGAACAGCATTTGCAACACAATATTGGCATCTTGTTCTCTTTCGAATGGCTCTTGCAGCTGGGTTAGTTGTTTTAAATGTACTGACTTATAAGATTTTCTAACGAAATCATTTCATAAGCATTTTTTACTTATGCAAACTCAAAGGGCTGCAGCTTGTAGTCCTCTAGCAGCCGGAATAATTGGAGATATGTTCCAGCAAGACCAAAGAGCTTTAGCTATGGGCTTTTATAACTGGGGAATTTACATTGGGTACGGAACCTCATTTGCAGTCGGAATCTATATTACAGACACAACTATTTTCCAAGAGGTACGCTTATTTAATTACCTGCCAAATGAAACGACTCGTACGTATCGTGAAGCAATAATAATTAACACAAATGTTCTACACAAAATAGAGCTGGAGAACCTCGTTTCTCATCAGCGGTGTTCCAGGGGTCATCATTGCAATCATATTCTTGCTCACTGTGACAGAGCCAAGAAACAACAAAAAATCCCTTGCAGCTTCCCCCTCTGAAGAAACTATTTCTGTTGAGAAGCAGAGTGACACAGTCAGCTCAGGAGTTAAAGATATTGATGATAAACCAGATAACTTCATAGATAACAAGAAGGTGGAAAGTGAAAACGCCATATTGGCTCTGCTAAAACGTCCAGAAATACTCTTGTTTGTTGTGGCTGCATGCATTCGTCATTCTGGTAAACAACCTGCTTCCTAACTATCAAACTATGGCTGAGTAAAGTGCTTCGCTAATAGAAAAGCTTGAAAACATGATGTCTTTATAATAGCTGGATATTGTTGGGGATACAACTCTGCCTTATTTTTCCAAACCTATTACCCTGATTTTGATGCGGGATGGTGGCTCACTGGAATCTCAATTGGTGGTGGAGTTCTTGGTGCCGTTATCGGGGGCTATCTTTCTGATCGTTTGGTTAACCGATTGGGAATTTCAGCAAGGGCTTTGGTGTTGGCTGGCAGTCAGGTAAATATACATTCTCATTATTCATTTCGGTTTGTCAGCTAAATCCCAAAAACATTGATAAATAATGTCATCAACTCTGAATTATCATAGTTGATTTCAACACCATTCTCACTCGGGCTTTTGTACTTCGAACCCCCATATGCCTTTTTATCCCTTGTGATTGGAAATACCACATCGGAAATGTGGTTTGGAGTGATGTATGCTATTTTGATAGAACTTGTTCCAATCAACTTCCGCTCTACTGCCGTCGGCCTTGCATTGTTTGTCATTAATAATGCTGGTGGAAATCTACCCATCCTTGTGGGCCCCCTTACGTCGGTTACCGATTACAGAACAGCTATCGCTATTCTATTTCCTGGAGCTTTACTTACAAGTACGAAAATTTTAAAACAACGTTTTATGACTTGAAGGGATGTGTGAATAAGTCTAATTTTCATTTGGAATTTTATAGGTTCAACGCTATTTTTTATCTGTTGGTTTATGTTGAGGAAGAAATAATATAACTCTCACCAGACCATAACTGGACCTACATAGTTTAGTATTTTTTGTATACAGTTGAAAGTGTTAGCGACTTCAATCTTACTCAAGACTACAACAAAGTCCGTTGAGCTTAACTACATTTATTTACACAATTCTACGCACACCTAGCACTAACATTACACTCATTTTGGAACTAAACTAAATTTGCAGCAGTTTATCAATAAATAAATTTACACTTCGTATAATTCATCCTTCCAGTGTAAATTCTTTCGCATGAGCTATAGTATAAAATGGTACGCTTACTTGTGAATTGTTCCATAACAGAATTATGTATCTGACCCTACTGTACGTAGTTTTGAATATCGATTTCTTTAGTTCCTTTCACAATACAGCTTTTCGAACTTATTATTCAAAGCTCCAATCAAACCTGATTCACTACCAAATAAATGTCAACCACATTTATTATACAGCAACTTTTACAACGGCAAATAATTTTGTATCAATCTTGGCTCATTCAAGGGCTGTACAACATGTCGAAACTACGTAAAGTTATTTAAATATTGGTTTTAAAGTTTCGTAGCTGTGAAATTTCCTCCAATTTGCTGTAAACTAATATTTTTCAAATTTTCCATTGATTCATTAACATTTAAGACAACAGTCACCAGTTTCGCAGTCCTGTCGTATCGTAAAGCTGACAATGGGATTCCCTCATGTAAAAATAAATATGGATTCAGCAGATCTTAATTATCAATGTGGAGTTCAGTTTTCGTTCGCAGTATATAATTTTATTCGGAAAGTCATTATATGATACATACATATACGTACATGTACATATCAATATATCATGTTCTGTAAAAGCGACTGTTAATTGATGGTGCTAGTGAATAAACATTCTTGTTCGAAAATTAACTTCTTTTATCAAACCAAAAGGCCAGAAAAAGTTGCAAATTCTTGCATTTTTCTTGCTGTATTACTTCTTCTTTTGATTTTTTTTAAATCAGAGAGAATATTTTTATGATTAAGCTTGTCAGGTTAAGTATTCACTGAAGAAATATTCAGGTCAAGAAAGGGAATATAATCTTATGTTTTAGCTACTCTATAAATCTGCATTTACTGAGGAAGTTTTTAGGAGAATCTAAGTTACAATGGCATGGATTTTGCAAATAAATCTGATCACAAGTGTATAAGAAAGAACCTTAAATATAGAAACAATTTACAGGCCTGAGCCAATTCGGTTCAGCACAAGTCCACATATGTTGATCATGTTGATTTACCTATGTCTGGAAATCTTTTCTCCAACCTTCTATTAAACATATTTGCTATTTTAGAAAGTAGTATTAAACTGCTGAAATTTCCATTTTGGTGTTGGTTTAAATTAATATACAACAACAAAGAACGCCAAATTATGAGTGAATTTGCAATAATTTTTATTATCTATTATATTTTATTTGCAGACATCCCATTTTTAGATTTAAAGAGTAAAACCATTATAATAAAATGCATTATCAGAGGTAAGAGGCTATACAAGTGAATGGGACTCATGAAACTATATGCCTAATTTAACATAGTGAAGATTGACAGGTCAAACTACAAAGCAGTTATTAAATTTTTCCAACAGCAAATAATCTTGAACGAATCTGGAGCCAACTCGAATGGCTTTGCACCATCTGGGGCTACATACTTATTTACTTGGTACTCGTTCAATGTTTCATATCCGTGAAGATCCCGTCCAATTTGCTGCAAATATATGTATTTTTAAATTGTCTTTAATCCTATTTCCACTGCAAATATTCCTAATTCATACAAGCTAAACATTAGCTTACCTGAGTTAGAGGATTGCTGTTTGTTGTGAAGACCCCTTCAAACTTGTTCTCTTTTGCAATCAACAGGTTCTGCTCCTCCATCAGTTCAATCAGTAAAACTTTCTCAGAATCATCCACATTTTCAGAAACGCCCAACATAAACGTATGGAGCAGTTTTCCCTTGCCTTGTGGCAACATGGACTTTTGTTGCGATTCCACAACTCCTAATTCTAGTAATTTTACTTTGTAATAATTTTATATTCATTAACTTCCATTCATTACTTTAAAATTATTAGAAAACATTTCCATACTCAAACTGTTGTAAGCAATCTTGGATCCCATTTTGTAAGCCATTTTCGGGGCAAATTGCAATTTCATCGATTTACCAAATGATTTAGACTTCCATTGAACCGGTTCGTCAAAAATATCAAAGTTTAAACCCACGCCGACAGGTTCACCATTGATTGCACTTCGCACTATAAACCTGCAAGAATAAAACCAATTTTAAAAGGAACAATCTAACAGTAAATACGAACAAGGGAGCAGTATCATTTAAAAGCTTACGATAACTGTTTCTCAACAATGGATTGCCAAATGGATTTAATCATATATGCAAAGTCTTTGTATGGAACATTTACATAAGCTTCCAGATCTCCTTTCCTTGCAAAGCTGTAGCTGATGATGCTAAAGCGAGAAACGAAAAAAATTATAACTGAAATCAGAAAAAAAGTTGGGAAGAGTTAATTTTCTCTTACTGCACAGCATCATTCTTGTCTTTTTCTGTCAGAGGACTCACTGAATACTCTTTGTTTTCCTGATTCTCCGTGCCAGGCTCAATTTCCTTTGGAGAAATCCGGCTCAGTATTTCCCGTATGGTTTGAGCCGAGGTAAAGTCCGGAATGCTTATGAAATAGCCAATATCCCTCAGTTTGACAATGACCACAACTGCATTCAACGAACTCCCACCAATATTAAAGAATGAGTCATCCAGATTCTCTGCAATCGTGTGAAATGAGGTTAAAGTCACAGCCGAAATAATGTTGAAAAGGCTTTTAGCAATGGGAAGTTCCTCTTCTGAAATTGCCAGAGAACTCCAGTCATCAAACTCTTCACGAGTTTCTTGCTCAGCAGCAAACAGATTGAGAAGGCGCTGCCGATCCGTTTTTCCATTTACGGGAAGAAGGGGAATTTCGTCCAGGAATCGGATGACAGGTCTCTCATGCTCACGAAGAATCTCGTTGATCTCCTGCGTTAGCTTGTCTACCGTTGCGTGTGACGGGTTTATGACAATGTATGCGATAATGGTCTGTTGAAAAGATTCATAAATACTGGAATTCTTGTAGAAGTGAAATTATGAGGAACTTTCATTGTGAATTACCTGGTCTGACTCTCCAGGATGGTGACAGAGAACCTTGACTTTAGAAACTGACTCCAGACCAGAAATGGCTAGTTCTATTTCAGACAAATCCACTCGCTGAGCTCGTACTTTAATTTGGGAGTCCATTCTTCCTGCATACATTATTGCTGGCTCGCCATTAGGAAGGAGTGCCAAGCTGCCAAAATCTCCGGTTCGGAAAAGCTTTGCGAAATCTAAAAACAAAATAACACCTGGATAATTAAAAACCATATCCATTTTCAGCTAACCTTATCATCATCATCTAGTAGAATGTTCACAGTATGGAAATCAATAATGGGAAGCTAACCTGAAGCTTTATCGAATGGATTGTCAAGAAATTTGTCAGAGTCTGAAATTCCTACGTAGCCTTTAGCAAGATTGCATCCTGCAACGAACACCTCCCCAGTTTGTCCTTGTTCAACATGCTGTAAATCCCCATCCAGTATATAAATCGCTGTGTTGACTAAAGGAAAGCCTGAAACCACATTCAAATAATTATCAATCAAATAGTTTCTTCGGGAAAGGTAATCTTTTACAGCTAGAGGATTATTAAGACTGCTTGAAACTTGCCTATAGGCACTTTCTTCTCAAGGACTTTCAATTCAACGTCCTGTAAAGTTGTGAAGCTCACAAATGTCACATCCGCCGTTAACTCGGTTGAGCCATAAAAATTACAAAGTGTAAAATTCTCAGGAAAATTCTCAAAAAATTCTAAGAAAAATAGTAAATTATGTAATATAAATTACATCATTCAAAATACTTAACAGTTATACTATATTTTCTCTAACCTTTCAAAAGATTGTATGAAAGTGCTTCCCCAGAACAAACCCACAGCCTGACTGAACTCAACAGTTTCCGTCCTTCGTCCTTTCCAACAATCTCAATAGTCTGAAAAATAGCTTTTAGCATTGATGGCACAACCACCACACGAGTGATATCGTATGCATGTAGCTTCTGCATCAAAAGGGGTGGTTGTGAGGCCACCGTCTTATCAAACACAATGACTGGGAAGCCTTGGAGAAGCGGTCCGAATATCTGAAGGCGAAATTATTATTTTAGCAAATGATAGTATCTGTATGTATGTATAATTCAGTTTTTACAACGTAATTATGTAAAAGTTACCTCTGCAATAGCGTCACCGAACGTGAGTGCCGTTTTGAAGACACATTTTTCGGAAGGAGCAAATGGAAACTTGTCCCATTGCCACTCCAATCGGTTAAGAGTAGCTTTATGACTCAATCGCACCCCTTTTGGTTCACCTGAGCTCCCTGAAGTGTACATTACTATAGCTGTCTCATTTTCCCCCTTATTCCCATCATTCGCTTCATTGCTCTCAATTGTTTCCATCTTTTTGTAGAGCTCATCCGTCCGCAAGACTTTAGTTAAATTAGTCACAGAGTCAAACTTGGCTAAAATATTTCTTTTTCCATCGCAAATGACTAGAAGGGGACGACAATCGCTGACCATTTTACCAATTCTATTTTTTGGGAAAGATATATCAAAAGGGACATATGCAGCTCCAGCCTTCAGAATTCCAAACAGAATTGCAATCAGCCTATCTGAAGGTTCTATGCATACTCCAATTACACAATCTCCATCCGGATTGTGGTTAGAGGTATCACGAACAGCTTCTGAAATGACGTTTGCAATTTTCGTTGAAATGTCATCAAGTTGCTGGAAAGTGAGCTGCTTTTCTCCATCTACAACGGCGAGGTTGTTTGGCTCAATTCGTCCATTAGTCAACCCCAGCTGGAAGTATTGGATTACAGTGGTGCTCGGAAACTTTTTGGTAGGACCTTGAAGCGCGGATTTACCTTTAAATGCACAAAGATTAATTGCGCTTGTACCAGTCTTACATTTCAAATGTAAATGCTCGGTTCATTAAGAATAAAGCTTACCTTGGTTGCTGTATTCCATGATTAGCGTTCAAACTAAATCCAACTGATTTATTTGACAGCAACTGTCTGGCTTGCTTTTTCTGAAATTTAAAAAATAATGAGGAAATATTTTAAAAATTAATTTTAATTGTTCCTAATCTTAGTGCTGCGTACCTATTACTGTCTCGGGGCTACTCACTATGAAAATTTGGAAATGAACTCAACTTAAATTCGATATTCGTATAAAAAATGAATAATAGTTTTTATTTATTAAGTGAGTACGAGCTTCAAACTAGAATGTCTAGACTATTCTTTTTACAGCTTTTATAGGCAATCTCAGGTAAACGCTTGTGTGCTAATTATGTGAGCATAACATGTTATGAGTGATAAGAATGTGCACATGCAGATTGCAGATGCACACGAACATAATATTTTCCATTAGTTCGTCAAATGTTTCATTGAAATTTATAGATGATATAATACGATAAGTAAATCTACTGCGTACGCTTCTGGTCTGGTAAGAATCCCACAATAAAACTACTTCACTTCGAGGTTATTTGTAGATTGTTGTTTTTAAAACGAACCCACTGAACCCACATAATAATTCTTATATATGTTCTTATCACTACAATCTGACAATTCAACCTCAGCCCTTTTGTGCAAATAGTTATGCAGGGATTGGATTGTTAAATGCAATAATAAAACTTTGGACTCACATCGGAGTAATGGAGTCGGTTGACAAAACAAGTTCCCAATGAACCCATGACGCATTCGGCATCAACTATTAAATACACAAATCTATTATGATTGCAATGTAACCCAGTCACAAATTCTAATCGATAATCTTTTATCTTTTCAATGCTCCAGCTCACCTCACACGCTAAGTTTTAGAAGAGTGGTTTGTAAAAAATGTATGAGCATGTGTGGCACAATAGCTCATCGAATATAAGCACATAAATATATCAGAAAAAAGAAAAAACACATAATCATCGAATGCATCGAGACATATCGTCATCGTCCCAGCTATACATCATGTCGCGTTTTGGAAACAGGTTTCTATTGTACTTTTTGGTATAATTATAAAACGTTTAACTAATCAATAACGTGCAGGCATGATGCTGAACCCGTTCTTCCTTTTAGGTTTGTGTTCTAGTACTACTTATAGTCAAGGACACTATATTGAACCTCACCTGGTGCGGCTCACCACCTGACGATTATTCAAATTTTCATATAAAATACAAATCCTGCTGGAACAGTTTTAAATTGTCGCGAACATAGATAAACCAAATGTAACTGAAATGCATAAGCTGTGTTTGTGTTAGCCTACAATTAATTTAAATATACAGAAACGCTATTTTAGCAGCAAGAGGGCTGCTAAGTGAGGGCTTTCGGTTTTTAGAAGAAAAATTTTAACAAAAAAATTATTAGTAATGATATGAAGTACTCCGTGACTGTATTAAAAATTTTTGAAGGCCATGCTTTTGTTTTCTTCATAATACTTAATTTTAAGTGTTTTAGTATTCTAACTTCGCCCTTAAAGTTACTCTATAATGTCTACTATATTTTAGTATATCTGTGTATTTTTTTCTAATTATCAAGGATTTGGGTGATAATCGAAAAAAATTTTTATTACCAGAAGATCCTGTAATGAATTGATTTGCACTTTCACGTTTGTTGTTAAATCAGTCTTTGATTTAGTAAGAATATTACATGCAAGAACACGTTCCGATTATTTGCAAACGTATTCTTGGTTTTGACAATATAACTCCAACTCTAGAGAGAATGAATATGTACTTTCTCAACATTGATGTATAAAGTCTCGTTTAAAATGTGAAGGTATTAATGCTCCATAATTTAATATCCTGAATATTTCTAAAGAAGTGGAATTTAAAATTTTAAAAGACTACTAATTATTGCAGAAAAACTTAAATGGGATGCAGTAAATATGCAGTATCTGTTTTGTAGCGGTATTATGATGTTCCCAATGTATTTAGGAAAAAAACACTTCATACAATTGCACATTGTATTTTATGATCACGGATGTCTTGCTCTAATTTGTGACTGTAATCAGAGATTTTGGTTTTGTATGTATGTATTATGGTGGTACCAACCAGAACACAAAATTTACATTAGTTTATGAAATGTACAAAAACAACAGGATGTAGTTTAATTATCACTCCAAATTATTTTGTGTTGCTTACCAAGTATCTGGCGCCATGAGCGTTCTACATGCTTTCTGCATTGTCTGCATTTTTAATAAACAAATTCATCCAGAATATAGACAAGCTTACTACCAACCAATTTTATATCAACCATGCTAAATAACCAGGAAATTGATTTTCAGACTCGCTCAACGAGTACAGGAAACTTCCACTGTTCCTGACTTCTATCTGTCTCGTTACACTTCACTGTTTTTGGTTTAATCCTCACGACTCCAAGAAAATATTTTGTCTCTTGCTAATTCGCATAAGAAATGCTCAGAGTATCCATATTTACGATGGATGCGTCACGGTTTCTGTTGGATTGCTGCTTTACGTTGCTATCAATTCATTACGTCGAGCTTTTTGAAATATCCGAAACCACATTGGATTACAAGTTTCCTCTCATTTCTTTCCCACCGAAAGCCAATGTACTATCACCCTATTGTTCCAGAGAGATGAGCACATTTCAAACATATTATACCAAACATTTGACTTCAAAAATCCATTCCGACAATCGAATAAGGAGCTGGCTTACAACCGTCTCTTGTTGTTTGACAACGTTGACAAATACAACTTTCGCCTAAATGGTACGTTTTGGGATAAAAACTCCCATCAATTTTTGGGGGCAAATGGAGATTTCAGTTAAAGTATGCGAAGAAATGTGAGGCATTTTTCCTTGCTAGTACAACTTTCATGGTTCTCTTCGGTTAATAGACCGTTCCGGATTTGGAAATGATAATCTGGTTGTCTTTTACCTACTTTATCCCACTCAAGACATCTTATATGACCTCAGACGTTATCTCTGGAAACAAAAGACAAGTTACTGAGAGTTCCCTATGACGTTTCAGCTCCAATGGTGCTTGTCACTGCAAATTTACTCAAGAAGCAGACGTTTTACAGCCTTTACTGTCATTTTTGTGCTCGTAAATTCTCATGGGTTGAAATTGGGTTCAACAGTGATTTGTCTATCAATCACACAGCAATTCTCTCCGTGCATAATTGTAAGCACACTAAGAACGGACACGGAAATAAAGCTTATACCATCGTCGCCCACGAGGAAAACCTTCCAGTTTTCGATCCTAAATGTCATACTCGAACGCATCAGAGGAATATTTCATGGGGAAGCTACCTGTGACGTGTAAGCTAAGTATTATACACACAACTTTGGGAACGCCATAAATGTGACATTTGTGGGACGGGTGAGGAAAGGAAAAATTATGGGCCGGTCAATGCGGACACTTATGATATCAAATACACATGCTGACTTGGACGACAGGATCAGTGTGCTGGCCACCGTATCTTATTATAGTCTACGAACTTTGACATATTCCCTTTTGCACTGCATTTCTGAGAAAAAAGTTACTGTACTCAAATTGGATATTTACTTTAGCGCATATGATTTACCTACATGGTTAGGAATCCTTATGATTTTCGTTTGCTATTCGTATCTAACGAACAGTTTACACAAAGGGGTTGACCTAATGTGGACCCTTGTGAATCAAAGTAACGAGCTGGTACATTCCCGAAAATTTCATTGTATCTGCCTCCTTGGTTTGACTCTTATCACCAGCGTTTATCAAACCATAATCGCCACAGACTTTTATAAACTTGGCAGTCTTGACGGTGTGGAAAAGCTACCCAAAAAAGGCTACAAAATTAGTGTAGACTCCAAAAAGCACTTAAAGCTCGTGCTTCGATCAGATTTAATGAGTAAAAATATAGAGCTCTATATCAAACTTATAACAATTCTTTTTACGTTGGAACACATCCTATAAATAATGAATATAAGATGGGGAGCTTCTTGAAATATGGTGAGCATAAGATATTGCTCATGTTGCACAGCTTTGACCTTGAAGTATTTCCAATGTTTCGTGATAAAATTCGAAGGATAGATAACAAATACTGTCGCTCCTACCCTTTTCAAATGATGCCAAGTTACATTGGTTTTTACAGCTGGGGGTTTTTGTTTTCCGGGTCATACAAAGTGTTAATGAAATTGACAGACCATGGAATATTGGCTAGGATCGA
Organism: Orchesella cincta; assembly: GCA_001718145.1. Classification (NCBI taxonomy): domain Eukaryota; kingdom Metazoa; phylum Arthropoda; class Collembola; order Entomobryomorpha; family Orchesellidae; genus Orchesella; species Orchesella cincta. The sequence goes on from LJIJ01002258.1 coordinate 25,185, forward strand.
AGATTTTTATAAGCATATAAAAAGGATGCATGTGAAGGAAAAATCCAAGTTGTTTTCTTCTAGGTGGTCAAGAGTTGTCACTGATCCTAAAGAATTTGGTTTTAGTGATTCGTTGAGATATGTTTGCGTTGCGCAGGGAGTTGCTCTACTGCTCATTTACGTTGGATTCCTCGCTACTAAAAGTGTAATGAGTATTAGGGATAGACATAATTTGACAACTGCTATCAAGGTAATCAAACAAGGAAATATTAGTGAAAAGCAAAATATACAAGAATAGATTGTAAATAAAACATTTAAATGTTTCTTTAAAGAAACGTGATGCGATGTGGAGTTGGAATTTTTATTCCAGAAAACGTAATTATTTAAATAAAATAATAAGTAAAAAAATGTTATTACTGCTTAAATAACTTTCCTAGTTATTCAAGTCTCATATTACCCCCTGCAATAGCTGAAAGATCATAGTTCGCACTGATACAATCTTACGCTGATGTTTCTGATATATTTATTTAAAAGATTCGAATTTTTTCGCAATGATTAAAGGTTTGGTGATCAAAACCATAATAGGATTACCTATAGGGTCGACGAACCAAAGATAACTTTTGAACTAGATAGGTAACGCACCTAATACCTTTTGCAATTTTATTACAAGATTTGTATATTGAAATGTTTTTTAAGTCTGGTCACGGGACCCAAAGTTATAGCAGTTTCAAAAGCTCAAAGATGGCAACCAAAAAATACAAAATAGGAAATCCCAATATTTCTCCGATAAAAACTAAAAATATTAAACGTTTTGCAACGGATTCTTGTTCTACGACTCTTTTTACATATATGTTTCTGAATTTATTCACCTTTACTCCTTCAGCGACCAAAATTTGAAGTATAAGCTCGTGTTTTGTATGTTTCTATATGTATTTGGGGGTCAGGAATCTGAATTGTATTATTGCATTCTTGAAGTAAACATGTTTGATTGAGTTTCTTCACTTGTGTAATTGTAAAATATGAACGCGTTCAATTAAACCTGAATGAGAATTGTATGACAAAGTCTTCTGAATTAAATTTGATCTCCTTTTGATGTATTCTTCATGAGTTTTTATACAAGTTCTTGAATGACAACTTACTATTGCACTGCTAAATGTTCTTTATTTTGAAGCATTTAATTTTGCTGGTATTAAAAACCAAAAAAATGCTGGTACTTAAAAAAAAATGCGTATTCACACAAAAGAAATTTACGCGTGTGTTAAACACATTTTTACTGATCATCAATATCAATTGAATTGAAACAGTAATCACCAATATTTTTTAGTGTATGGATATTACAATTAAGTACATTTATTGTGTGATTAAAATCATTCTTAGTTTAGAAGTATGTTGTAACCAACACAAACACATTTTTGCTTACGTGAAATTAATACAGAAAACAACTATTTATAAATACAAATGCCATCCGAAAACTCAACATTAAGCGACCTAACGTATTGGTTCATCATTTACATTTGTGGCTATTTGAATATCAGTTTAGAAGTTACTCCTTTTTTAAATGAACACGCTTCGTTGGTTTTCTACCACATGTTCGTCTGTAGATTGATTTGCAACAACATAAAATCAAGTAGGCAATCACTACAAATGCAACTAAAAGCACGGCTGCAACATCCAAAACGTAATACTGGAAAAAATTGAGATCCCTGGCTGCAGATCGTAGATGAGGTGCTCCTTTGTGTCTCAAAACATATTCCGCCCAGTAAACCGCTTTTTCAAGTGGCGTTTGAGGAAGGTCTTTCACCAACTTTGAAAGTTCTTTGGCTTTTTGGGCATAGCTTTTAAGATTTTTTAATTAGATTGAAATTCCCATCTTAACTGGACACTCACAATATATATTTTTCTACTTACAGTGGGTCTTCTAGCAGCTCTAAAATCGCACTTTCCAGCTTTTCTTCCGTGATATCAAGTATTTCTACCATTTTGGCGTAGCCTCCTCTTTCAGCTTGTTTAATATTAAGATCTTGGTCCGCTATAAGTTTTCATTACTTGAATTTCAACAAGGTGTTGTACAATATGACACATATTACTGCATAAGATTTCATACCGAATAAAGGAAGTCCAAGAACTGGAACTCCATGATAAACACTTTCCTGTGTACTTAGGAGGCCTCCATGTGTCATGAAAAGGCGGACATTTGGGTGACCTGTAAAATTTGTCAAGAATTCAAAGAAAAATTACATAAACAATCTGTGTCACAATGCCAAAATTGCTTCGGATGCTAATCGTCAAATTATATGCAACTCAAACTCAGCCTCTGAAATCTTTAAGATATTAGTAAAATTTAGCACTTAATTTTTAAAAGTTAAACTTCTATATTATACAAACTTTATGTAAGAAAAATTGGAGTAAATGTTAATAAAATAGAAAATTATTTTGTTCAATAAGCGGAGTACATAGGGGTGTATATTAGGCATATCAACCTACATTTGAAGTATAACAACCTGCAAAACTGTGTTTGCATGTTTACTATTTTTATTTATGAACAACATAAAAAAAATTGCTATTTTACACCTAAACCTTAATGCTATAACAGATAATTAAAAAGAAAATACCTAGCACATCCTGTTGTGGAAGCCATTTGCTCAGTTTCACGTTTGGTGGAAGGTCGGCCATAGTTTCTGTTTCCCATTTCCAGATTACCCGCTGCTTCAGTCTAGAGAACACATTTAGAAACACTTTCCGGTAGTTTTCAGGCATATCCTTGGCTTTGACAATAGAGCCCAAACTAAAAATATGAAGCCATTTTCCAGAATCTGACAAAAATTTGTCCAAGTCCTGTCGAATAAAGACTTCAGTAAACCAAACCTGCAGTTTTTTGTCAGCCATTACCTATTACATCAGATTTTAATAACCTGTGGCAGTTTTTTAGCAGGGCGCGTATGCATACCACCAACTTCAATCACATCGGGCAGCGGTCTTGGATAATTAAGAGTGAAATGGCTATTCATGAACATCATGCTTGCATTTGCTTGAATTTCATCGATGCTTGGTAGTTGATCTCCATTTGGCAAATACTTTTTGTACATTTCTTCACTTACTCCAAGAAACATTCTCTCCCACATAAATGCAAACACTGTATCTAGCACCGTGTTGGTTATTCTCTCAACGAGTGACATTTTATCCGTATATTTCAAAACACGCAAGGAACAAAGGAAGGAGGTAGCCAATTTCCAAAAGCGATAGCATAGAAGGAGCTTCCATTGTTGATATAATATTGAAGGAGCTTCAAAGTGAATCATTCCCAACACAGTAATTGAGGAAGATATCGATGATTTTAGATCAAATTTCTCATTCTTGAGCACTTGCTGTAACTGCGGGTTTTCATGGACTTTGATACACGCTTGATGCATGTGCTCCATTGATGAAGTATTCATCATAGCTCGCAACATTCCGTTCTTCGTTGCTCAAAGGGTCAGGCATTTTTCCAGTCAGGTCCTCAACCGTGATGAGTTGGATTTGTTTGACATTTGGGCATATTGGGGGACTTGATGGAGAAAGGTTGACGATTTCATGGCCCGTTCTCCAAGAGCTTTTAATAACGGCTCGAATACATGGACGTGGCTTCGAGATGCGAGGGGCAATAGGAACAAGATTTTTTCACTAAGCATGCTCCCACCAGAGAGAAAATAGCACAATGAAATATCTTTAACGAAGCCATATTAATTCAAATTTAATTCGGAAATGGCAGCGTACTAACTTTTGGCAAGCGAATGAGTTGATCGCATGGAAATGAACTGAAGGCACATGATTCGTGTCGTCTTGATTAAATGTTGAAAACATTCCACCGTTTTTGTTATCTCTTATCTAATTAGATATATTGCTATCTGTAATATGAAAGTTTAATTTTTTAAAGGGAGATGTTTCGTTGCGACACATTGAACCTGAGTTACTCTCCATGTGTGCCCTTCTCCGTTCGTAAACCTGCATTATTTATTGGATACAATTCTAAGAATATATGTACCTTAATCAATAGGACAAAATAGATCATTATCAGCTCATTGAGAATGCAATTTAAATACGCCCAACAAATATTTATAAATTGG
>LJIJ01002259.1:0-29264 GCA_001718145.1 Orchesella cincta
GCAGTTCATACACATGATAATAATATTATGGTGAGAATCATCATGACTGAACTCACGTCTACTGCTTACTTTTCTACAGGCATGAATCATTTCTCTATGGGAAATTCTATTGTTTAGAACCAGTTTTCAGAAGTCAACATTCGGCTGGTTTCGTAAAAACAGTTACACTTGCTGTAACTGCATCCGATTCCCATGCTCTGGTGGGTGGGGTGAACCACAAGTGTTTTTGCACTGCGTGTAAGTTAAGCCGTGTTCTACTGTCAATTTATGTACGTACGCCTATTACATTGTATAAACAGTGAAGGATTTTTATGCGTGCACATACTGCTCTACATATTTGAGACAGTACACAGGATGAGGATGCGTTTTTTCTGCAAAGCTCAACATTCCATTGCTTCTTGCTTATCATTTACGTTCCAGGCACCAGACTGGTATTGCGCAACTGCTCTGTATCCATTGTAAAACAACGAAATGATTGTTGAGCTCTCTTGCTCCAATGTTTCATATTGTGGCATAATAAAATTATAAATTGCAGTTCCATTTTGTAAAAAATTTCTGGAAGTGTTCTTTTTGTTTTCTAACTTTATTTATGCAAAAAGTCTATACAAAATTCAGAGCATATGCAGATTCAAAAAGTTTTGTGTATTTTATGACACTCATGAGTCATGATAGTTAATAGCTAATATTTAAATTTACTGTAGTTTTTAAAACATTCCCCGTCATTAACGTTCGCCCCATAAACGTGCTTGAATTTGAATGCACATAATACTAAACTGCAGTAATGTGTAATGCATTGTTAAAATTATGTAAATTTAACCATGTTACAATATAAGCTGATAAATTAACGCTACGTGAAAGCGATTAGGACGACTAACCAAAAGCGTCACTAGGAATCCAAGAACTTCATAAAAAATTCCCCAAATGTGCTCTTATTCATCGTGTAAAAACGGGTAGGACACTTTCACGTAAGCGTGGGCAACTGGAGACAAATTTCTAAATAAAGAGTTGTCCTCTCATTAGATCCTTGCTAGTTTTGAAACCGACAGACAAATCTGCCAACTCCCCCAGTTTATGACATTCCATGTAGACAATTAACAAGCAGGTTACCAGCCCTCCAGTAAACAAACCCAAGTTGAAAACTCCACCAGCAATATTACCCGGGCTGTGTGATGGCTACGAATGACATTCCGACCAGCATAATCATGAGACCAACCTGATGCATCGATATAAGAAGAGGCAACAATCTCGTTAATAAGTATATTAAATATTTGTTGTGTTCTAAACAACAAGACCACCTCCTCATCCTCCATGACTCCAAAGCCAGTTGTTTTGATCTGATATCGGAAAACAGGACGTGATCCTGACTCTTTCCTCCTTGTAACCATCCTCACACTTTGAGGAATCAGTGAGCTGATACACGCCATACTTGACCATAGGTACAAACGGACCAATAATAAAGCCGAATACGCACCAGCCCCATTTTCGGCTGCCCAGATGAACAGAAATATGATTGGAATGTGGCTGACTTGTGCAGAAACATCAACTTCAAGCCAATCTTTGAACATGTTATGCACAGGCTCGAAATCGTTACAAAAGCATCCCCCATAACAAGCTGGCAAGAGGACTGTAAGGAATCCGATGATAAACCCGAGAAACTCAGCTTCCTTGATTTTTTTACGTTGGTCTTGTGTTAACTCCAGTCCTCGTTGTTTCATTATCGCTTCAATTTTGCGGGAATAGCTTACACACTGATTTAGAAAGTACAATATGTTCCTCTCGTATTTAATGAGTCGATTGGCTACAATTGCCATAAGCCCAATGGCCACAGGAGAGGCCCAACCCGTTATGTTTCGTTCCGAATTCTTTTGGAGACATTTTGCGAATGCCCCTTCATCATCGCTGTCATACAGTTTGGTATATGAGTAAACTGCAAGAATGATTGGGTACAATGTTCCAAGTTGGGTCCGACCATGGAGTTCCACATGTAGAAAATGTGGACACGTACTACTGACTCTGAGTTGGAGTCCCATTCTGAAACTGTAGCTTGGCAGAAATATTTTTGGTGTCGCAGTTTCCATTTTATCACAGACTTTAGAAAATTCGTGACAATCATTGTGAGGTGAAAGTTTCCCGGTGGAATGGCTTTGCTTTCACTCAAGCGTAACAATGACAAGTTTGTTTAAATGATTGCGTATGTCGGTGTTGAAGTCTTGAATACTGAAGGTGAACTGTAGGTTTCGTTTTCTTGTTAGCTTTTGTGCAAAGGCATCTTTATATTTTCAACACAGAAATTAGAAATGCGTAGGTAAAAAAGACCCATAAAAACTTTAAGTCGGCGACAATGCATAATTTACGTAGCTGACTACAAGGCATATCAACCTATGAATATTAGACGAACATATTATAGATAAAATGATTGCAAAGTATGACATAAAAAGTTATGTTCGAATTAAATATCCTTTTGTAATATTATGTCTAGGTCTGCCAATATTCAAAAGTAACTTGGGCGAATTTTAAAGTAGTGAAAACGAAATCATCGGTGAAACCAATGTAAAAATTATAAACTATTTTGATTTTCAGTTGCGCCAAGTTCATTTCACTTTCATCATACATGGGTAGACATAAAATTGTGAAATTTGGAGGAGTTTACGTGATTCAATGTCGAAATGCTTCGGAAGTGACTTTTTCTTTGCTGGGTATATATTGTTAATCTTTGTAACAAATGCAAAATCATGCCATAAAAAATAGAGACAGTCTGATGCAAGATTTTAGGTTACCCATTAAATATTCATCAACCCAAATCTCCAATTTTTTATGTGCATATATGGAAGTATGAAGTTTTAAACCCAGACATTTCTCTTCAACCATGAGCTGTAGATTTATAAATGCTGCTTTTTACTTTTAAGATGTATGTATCTACTGTGCTCATGCGAACTAATTACAAGGACTCGTGTTTGGTTGGGACTACATCAAAAATAAAATGGAAATGATAAGAAATTGGAAATGGAAAGGAATTTCATTAAAAGAATCACAAAACTGTTTACTGAAATGCTAACGAATTGAAGTATGTAACATTTGCACTAATTTGTGCACGTTCCTTACGAAGAGTTGTTACATCTTCTCTAAAATTATAACACACACTTGTAGCAGAAATATTGCTATTGTGCATTTTCAACAATTCTGTCATCGTTCATCATCATCAGCAAGTACCCAATGTCAATATCAATGCGTGTAGATGTAATAAATATGGTACTCTCACTTTAAAAATTAATTCAGTTAATTTCATGCAATCAATATGCAAATAAGATTAAGGTGATGATGGGAAGATGATCCAATTTGTTGGTTCATATGTCTCTTTTTTCATAGAAAGACACAAAAATTAAATGCTTTAATCTGAAAGATATATATTAATAATATTATGTGCACTTCAAAGTACAAATGAAAAGTTTAGTAACGACAAAAATACGCTCTTTGTAGAATGTTTCATTAATCCTTAGGGATATCGTGAAGCTTAAGGTCATTTAATTTATCATAGAAGCTGGTTCGTTGTTCCATCGTCGCAGTACATACCAGGCTGCTTTTACAAACTTCTCTGGTATTCATTTTCAAGGGTAAGAAATTGGCTTCCTTGTGGTTCGACTAGACTTCTGTATAAAACCAGAAACACAAATATTATGTCTTGAAACACAATCTATGCGAGAAAAATTTATTTCCCTGCTGAAGCAAGTTGTTCTCGTTGTTCTTGGAAAGGGAGACTTTTTCTCATATTTTCGTTTAGGAAAAGCTACCGCAACCCTATATAGTATATGTGCCAAGCTCTTATCACCTTTATTGAAATAGCTAGGTGCGAAAGGAGAGCAATATAAAACTTTTATTGTACCTTTTTCGCTATATATCGAACCCTAGAGCCGTCGTTCCTTCCTGATTCATTTTCTGCTCGGATTTTTTTATTCCCTTTATGCCGTTCACCATCATCTTTATCGTCACTCTTTCTGGTTTTCTTAGCTGGTCTCACATCATCATCACTTGAAATGATTTCTTCCACGTGGAAAATGATCGCTGGGGCTCGTTTCCCTTCGTCTTGTTTTCATTCCGCACTGTCCGCAGCTCCCACAAATCTTATTGAAACTTAATTCACTGTTATTCAAATCAATCCTCAGTCTGCGTATAACTTCCCTATTTTCATCCCCTTCTTTTTCAAGGGAACTAACATGAGATCTGAGGCTGCTGATCTTTTCCTCAGCTTCTTGTATTGTTGCCACATGCTTCTGAAGCAATTGCTTGAGATCTCCAATCCTTTTTCCTAGACTTGGACAATTGCACGCTCTCAGCTTAGTTTTTAGCTGAGATTTTTCTGCTAGCGCACGGTTAAGTAAATCTCGATGCTGAATGTTTTCAGCTTTGTATTTTCCCAATGATTCCTCCAAATCGTTGACTTTCACATGGAGCTGGCCTAGTTCATCTTGGATCTCCATTTGTGATTTATGCTGTTTTTCCAGCTCTTCTAATTGACTGAGATTTTGCTCCGTTACAATCTGCCCGTGCTTTATTTCTTCATCAAGCTGCCCACGTAAATTTTGGACATCAACATCCCGTTCCTTGAGCTGACTTACTAGCATTTTAATACGAACTGACTGACTTTTTATCACTTCCTTTTGCTCTTCCAATTTTGCACGCTTTCCTTTAATTTCTTCCTCCAATTCCTTGGTTTTGGCATCGGACGCATCTAGAATTGTTTTCTGTAAGCCCATCACCAATTTCTGTTTCTTCAATTCTTCTTCCACAGATTTCAGATGAAGGGTATTTTCATCAAGTTGCTTTTTCATGGCGTTATTCACAAGCTGGAGTTCTTCCATTTGTCCAGAATAACTTTTATTTTTGTTCTCATTTTGTAACAAAGTAGGATGGGGTTTTAAATTTCGAATTTCGTCAATCTTGTGGTTAATCTGAGCTCTCAAATGATCATTTTCCGTTTTTAAGCTCCTCATCTGAACTCTTAATTCTTCGGCCCCAACAACAGCGTCTTTCAACTCATCTTCGGTTTTTTTCAATAACTTTTTCAAAGCTGAGATGAAATTTGATTTTCGTTCAGATTGCGTATTTTGATCTTCCAAGTCCTTACGTAATGCTTCAATCGTTTTACTATGTTCAAATACATTTAAGTTTGCAAGACGGGCCCATTCATTCTCACTCTCTAGTTGCTCCCGAAGCTGTGCCTGCTCTTGGCGTTTGGAATCGAATAACTGTTTGAGGTCTTCCACTTCCTTCAGCAACTTTTGAAAGCTGTCATCCCTTGTTTGGAGCTCCGACCTTCTTTGATTCAGCTTTTCCTTGAGTTTGCTGACTTCTTCCTGATTTTTTGTAGCAATGTGTTTCTGTTCTAGTTGAAGTTTTTCCCTTTCCCCGTTTAAATTCTGAACTTGTAATCGCAAGCTTTGATTTTCATCTTGCAAAATTTTCACCTTGGAATTTACTACGAGGATTTGGGCGCTGGCTTTGCTAAGTTTGTCGTGAACCTCTTCAACCTCTACTTTAAGGGAACATCCTCTTGCTCACTTTTTCATTCAGCTCAACATTTTCCTGTCGGAGAGTTAGGGAGTCTCCGAAGAGGTTTCCATTTTCAGTTCGCAATTTGCTTAACATTTGCTGCTGCCCTGATGTTTCCTTCAACAGTATTTCAATTTGTTCACTGAGGTTTGCATTATTTTCAGTAATTTTCTTGTTATGATCCACAACCTCATCGAGTTGAGCTTTGGGAACAGAGTGGGTTTTCAGGGATAACAATTCACTTCGTAAATTATAATAGTCATGTTCTAAAGCTTTGTGTCTTTGCTGGAATGAGCTCAACTCTGCTCTTAAATGGAGTTCATTTTCATGAAATATTTTGAGCCCAGCATCTTTGGTCTGCAGGAGTTTGTTAAGGTGGCGATTATGTTCAGTTGTTTCATGGAAACTCTTCACCAACCAGGCGTACGATTCGTCGACTTTTTCTTTCATACTTGCTGCAAGGGGATTAAATTGTGAAGTTGTTGGAATATGTGGAGAAATTGTGGGGTTAGATTGTCTAACGTCAAGTGAGTGTGGTAGCACAAGCTGTAATTGTGACTCTTGTTGAGAATTACGATTATTATAGGTAGTTGAAGTTTGCACTGGTGCTGATCTAGGTGGTTCAAGTTGCTGGCCAAAATGGTTATCCATTTTGAAAATTAGTAGAAAGAAATAAGTTAGAGAACTGTATTGAACAAATGCCAAAAGAAGACTGGCCTCGTCGTCATTACTTTTGCTGGAAAAGCAAACGTTGGTTTGTTTTGGTGTGGAATGAAGGAATAAAGGATGAGTTTACATTACTACCCTAGTGCCCCATTTTAGGTTTGTTTTGTGTTGAGATAGGCGACCCAAAAAGGTTCAGAAAAGCATGCAAGGAAAGGTTCATTTGAGAGAGAGAGAATCTTTGAAAAATAGTTTTCAATTTCAACTTCAAGGAAGGGAAGGCAGAAGCTTATGGACATTTTATTACATTTCATCAATGGTTATGCATCATCGAGCATTGAATTACACGCTGCTCCTTTCCTTTGTGTTGCTTGTACTGAAGTAATGTAGGTGTACAACAGCTTCACTTTTGTATCTTGTTGGTTAGTCATTTATGGGAGAGGGTAGTCGAAACAAGTGGAAATAATACCAAATACCAAGCAAGGTATCGCCGTGCCCGACAGGATTAAAATGCAAAATAACTTTTAATGCTATTTATGAACGTTTTCATGAAGACTGGCGACAGACTTTTTTACAGCTTTTTTATGCATGTTTTAGTTTTTTACGTCTGCCGAAGTATTTTTCTAGACTGAATAAATGCATATTTTTTAGGTAGTTACTGAATTCAACAGAACTAGAGGCAGTTGTTTTATCTTCAAGATTATGAATGCAAAACGTCGTACAATTAATGTCAAACTGCTGCATGAAAGTAACACTACGTATATTAAAAGCCTTGCATATATTACCAGAATGTAATTGCTTACTAAACTGATGTTTGCATTATTTCGGATGCTCATATGTTAAGAAACGTGTTGAATTGAAATCAAAGATAGATAACAAATGCATGTGTGTTTAAGATATGATAAAGGAAGTAATACATTCTATGCTATAAAAAAAGCTTCACCCCCAACCAAAGTATTTCGACGTTTCTACAAAATGACGCAATACCAAAAACACATTCCCAGTCGAAATGCTATTGTAAAAACACATTAACGTGATAATAAAACGTTGGTTCGCTGTCAAGTACAGAAAATTGTTATCGCGAAACCGAACCTATTCACTGATTTTTAATAACTTCCAAGCTGAACTGAATACCTAATATTTCATGTAGTTTCGATATATTTCGTACTCGTGTTGGTGAACCTCTAATATGGACTGGAGCAACATGTTTAGTGGAACATTAGCATTGATAACTGAAAGCTTAATTCAATTAATTAAATGAAATTTTAATTAGTTATTAACAGCGTTTACAAGTAAATCGGACTGCTTCGATTTTTTACTAAATACATACAGATACATAGACTAGAAGTACGAAATCGTATAGAAACCTTTATCTGCTTGCCCCCTTCTATTCTACCGAATATATAACGTACAATATAATTACACAAATAAATTAGCCCACAGATTTCTTTTCCAAGGAATTTTGCTCAAGTAGTTCACTCCTGTAGTAAGAAAGCACATGAAAAACGCATAATTAGTTACTACTGTTATTTTTATCCGGTGAAAAGTACTGCTCAAAATAACAGAATTTTCAAAACTATTGAAATGAATTGAACTTCTACATGATTATTTACCTTTTAACATTTTTTGACAATTTAAGACTCTCTGGTAGAAACGTCTGCATACAGTGATTTCCTTTGAGGAACGCATGATTACTGAAATGAGAATGGCATTGGATAGTGTTTTTTCACCCTCATCATCACTTAAGTTTTGATTCATAATGTTAATGAAAACGCACCCCTTTCAGACAAACATTTTTCGAACTGGTTGGTCCCATTATCATACCAGCATTATGTAATAAAGATTATGCGGTCCTTGCAGGTTTTTACAGATCCAGTTTAAAATCCGTTCAGCAACTAAAATATGTATATAATTTTATTAAAATATTAAAAACCCAGAACGTAAAAGTAAATTAGAAATAAATACTACCGAGATACTTACCTTTCATTATTTTCAGTCTCCTTTTATCGCAAAACAGACCATCTAAAGCGAGAAAAGTGGTTGACTTTGAGAAGCTCACTACAAACCAAAAAAGCATATAAAATCAGGTCATATTCAATCCTCACATCCATGTGGATACATAAATACATACATATACTCCCCACAGCTTTTCACTTTCTCGCTTTCTTTTGCTCAGTTTCACTACAAACTTCATTTCCTGCGATTGAGTGTCGCTCGGGAGCTGCTGTTTGCAGAGACTTCATTGGAGTTAATTTAGCAAGGGAGCTAATCACCGACCTGAGACTGTCTATTGCTTCATTTGCTACCTTTGATTTGGGGAGTTCAGTCGCTTTTTCTGGTAGATTTTGAGACTTCGCTTGGAGATCGGTCTCTTCCAGTGGGCAGCGTTCAGTACAATTACAGGCCTTGGAGTTTTTACATTTTTCCAATGATTCCTCCAGTTTCTTGATGATGTTATTAGCCGACGCAATTTCTTCTTCTTTCTGTCGCAACATCTCACTCTGGTATTGAAACTGTGTTACGTTACTCCCACGTTGATCAAGTTCCAATTGTAATTTTGAGATGGTTAGTTGTTGGCTATCCAGTTGGTTTTTAAGATGGTTTATATGAGCTACTTTCCCCTTCAGATTTTCCTCGAGCTCTTCCAATTTCACATCTTTTTCTTTAGCTTCGACCCCCACTTCCTTTCCAATGACTTCCATGTCAAACTGTTGTTGATTAACTTTCTCCTTCTGAGCTGCTATTAGAATGGCGTTTTCCTCTAGCCTCCTTTTGAGTTTCTCATTCTCACACTCCAGTTCTCTTTTAACTTCAAGGTGCCGATCTACTGCAGACACAAGTCGATTTTTCTCTTGATCAAGTTCCCATTCCAAATTATATTTGTCCAGTGCAAGGCTGTCCAGCAGGGTTTCAAGATTCTTGACGCGAGCTGCCTGGTTTTTGATACTTTCCTTTAACTCTTCTATTTTCTCATCCTTCTCTTTCATCACAGTTGCATCTTTCAACGCTTTCTCCTCCAATTCTTTAACTCGTGTATTTTTTCTGGCCAGACTGTTCTTGAGGGAATCCACGAGAAGTTTTAATTGGTTAATTTCCTCCTGGAAATTTAGCGGAGTAACATTTTCCCGAATTTGCTCTTCAAACCTTTTGAATTTCTCGTCATCATGTCCATGCTGTTCGTCCCCACTTTTAGCTTTCTTCGCCAACGGTTTTCCATCATCCTCACCTGAACTGATGTCATCATATTCCGTAGTTTCTTGCTCTGGGTCGTACTTATGTCATCAGTCTTCTTCAACGTATCTTCAAGGGCGTTGTTCTTCAAGCTGAGAGTTTGTATCTGCTCATTAGCCACTTGCAATTCCGCCACAAGCGTTTGTAGCGAAAGATTCGCCGTTTCATCCTTACGCAAAATTGCCACATTTTTTATAGCCAGACTACTCTTGTAACCCTCCACGAGTTTTGTTAATGAAATAATTTCCTCCTTCAGGGTCTTCTGAAGAACATCTTTTTCTTTCGCCTCATCTTCCAATATCTTCACATTTGCTTCCTGCATAGCTAAATCTTCCTTGAGGAAGCCTATTTCAAACTGCTGTCGATTAATTTCCTCCTTCAGAGCTACGATCAGAATGGCATTTTCCTCCAGCTGCTTTTTCAAATTTTCATTCTCACACTCCAACTCCCTATTACTTTCCAGGAAACGTTCATAATGCACGCCTTCTGACGTTCTCTTCATATTTACGACGGAATTCAGCTTTTCAATTTCTTCCAACTTGTCGTTCAGCTGCTGATTCAAATCCTGCTTTTCTTTGTTCATGCTGTCAACTTTTGCTCTCAACATTTTCACCGCTGCATCCGTGCGCTGTTCTTTCCTTTCTGAGTTTGCCAGCAACGTTTTTAGGGTTGCAATAGCCTTTGTTTTACTGGCCAACATTACTTGGTTTTGTAAGGTTACCACCTGCCTTTGGAGGGGTTCCACCTGGGTAGTTAGCTCGTTATTCTTGGTCATTTCGATTTTCAAAGTGTTACTTTTACTCTGCAATTCTCGCTCCAGCTTTTCAACATCTTCATACAAACTTTGAATCTGGATGTCTCTTTCCTCCAAGTTTTTCTTTAGCTCCCGAATTTCCGCATCAACTTCACAATCAATGACTCCTTTCTCCTTTTGAAGCTCGGCCTTTTCATCCGTCAACGTTTTTGCTTTCTCTGACAGGTTATGATTTTCATTCTCTAGAGTCCTGTTCGTCTCCCAAATACTTTGATGCAAATCACCTAACCCTTTGTTTTTCTCTGACAACTCTTCATTTTCGGCTTCCAACAAAAGGAGATGGTCGTGCGCGGCTTGTAAATCACTTTTTAACACGAGATTTTGCGCCTCCGCCTTCCTAAGTCGGTCGTTGAGCTCATCCATCTCAGTTCTTTGGGTGATGATTGTTGATGACTTTGAAGACAGTTGTTTCTCTAACTCTTCATTTCGTTGGATCAACTCCGCATTATTTGTTTGAATAGTCCGATTCTGTTCGAGTTCACCTCTTAAGTTTTGAATCACTTGATCCTGAGCATCATACTTTTCCTTTAATGAACTGATTTCAGACTTCAAATGAGTTTCAGTCTGAAGAAGTGTTTTCACCTCCGATTCTTTACTCTTCATTTGCCTAGCGAGGTTGCGATTGTGGCGGTTTAATTCCTCAATATTGGCGAGAAATGGTTGTTGATTACTGGAGTTTCGTGTTATCCGGTTGGGTTGTCGTGATTCAGCCATCCTGAAGGAATGAAACTAAAACAGTTGCTTTCAAAGATGTTGGGAAAAATACAAGATTACACTCGAACACTGCCACTGAACTTTGGAGGATCGAACTGTCGTTGTTTGTGGTAAATACACAAAACTAAATTCAACAGAACTGATTGTTATACATAAAATACGATTGATCCTGTTGTAGGCAAACTTGAAAAACTGCGACTCTACGGTTTGATAGACAGGATGATCATGATGATATGATATCTCATAGCTCCAGCAGCTTACTGTATTTTTGAGAATGGTGTCCAGACTAGAAAAAGGTTGTATGAGCAAGACTTAAGAAAGTGACGGCTATAGCCGTAGATATAGATGTTCCTATAAAGATGAAAGAGAAGCAGCACACTTTTTTATGCTAATCTACTCTACAGTTGATAGTACTAAAAGCAGCTTGATAAGGCTAGATTATGAACTCATGCTCTCTGCCTTCATTTCATTTCATGTGTGTAGCTTGTTATGACTTATGACATTCAGAACCTGGCAGTGACATTCCTCCGACAAAATTAGGTTAGAAATGTTAGAATGTGAATTGAACTTGAAACTTACTGTTTGTATTTTAATAATAATATAATGGATACCCTGAAAAAACGCTACTGCGATTCTGCTATTCTGTATTTTCTTTATAATCATTATCATTAGGGCTGAAAGCGCATGAACGAACGATGTTTTGTTGACTCCAATTTCTGAGCAGTCTCAAAATTTACATAAACTTTGTTATCCTTATCTAGAATAGCTTAAAAATACAAATGTGGAGATAATGAAATTCTGATGTTTTGAGTTTATGTAGGTATAGGTGAGTACGATTTTGAACATGCATGTCCGTCATATTTCTTCTAATCTCTTTCTACTAAATTGAATGAAAAATATCCCCTTTTGGATCGATTATGGATGGGGAAAATTTAACTACAAAAATGTTATATGTGGAGTAATTGTTGTGAACCAGCAGTCAAGCACAAAAGTCTTCGTTAAGTGTGAATATAAAAAAAATTCTATTTATTCGCAGGGCCATAGGGGTAATTTAGGGTGAGCTTATATTGTAACTATATGCCTATTCAGAAGTCTACTCTCCTTACTTACTTACAACATAATGCTTCGTACTTCTGACTAATGACACATATAACATACTATACTTCAGTAACTTCAGCTCCGATTCAAACACGAAATAAAATTGATTCATCAAAACGATCGACTTACTCCCTTACATACACCATAGAACAAAATAAATTCTAATAATAAAGCCATCAAAATAAATTCAACAATATAGTGAAAAAATATTTAACAATTAGACTTTTTAGTAGTAAAAATAACTAATAACTAGACTTTAGTTGATAGTACTTTGAAGTTTGTTATAATAACCTATGAAATGAATTAACACTAGCTGTACTATCTTCTACTACTCAATCACATATGTACATTTATAAGGAGCTTACAAAACTATAAAAATACTTAACATGTCTATACAAATATATCCATATATATTACTATCAGAATACAGATATATGTTAACTACATTAAGTTAATACGGTATCACTGTAAATACCAATGTCTTTGATTTTCCGTTACATTTTCATTGACCAACACAATTGACCAATCTGCTTAAGACCAAACGCAAGAACGTTGTTTAAATTATTAATTTGATGTGTTATTTATTTCTTAACGAATCCATATTCAATCAACAGCTTTCCTTCCGCTTCCCTTGTGGTTCAGCTAACAAGCTTCGGTAGTTACTTAATGAAGCGTCTGTAAAGAAACAAATAAATAGGTATTACACCAATGACCAATGTGCTGAGTTGGAGCCTTGGAGAGCAATGATCGCGTCAACTGAACTGAAATTATATGCAAATCATCAACTTACCGTTCAATACTTCATCCAGTTTTTGGTCCTTCGTGTGTACAAAGGGCTTCACATTGAATAACGTATGATTCCTAAAAATGAGAAAGGAAAGCATAATTAAGCTTCCTCATGTCTCATGTATATTATCATCATCATCATCATAATTTCTGAAGTTGCACTACATAAGCGAAAACGTACCCCTGCTAGTCAGACGAGTTCTTTCTTTGTGCTCGACGGAACGATGGGAGGCAGTAAGCAGTGTTGATCTGACAATGAGATTCCATTCCATTCACGATCCCGACCACCATATCAATATAATCGTGTACTAAGGTCTAAGGTAGATTGTCAATGCGCTTGCTTCCCGTTCTCCAGATTGTCTTATAACATTCAAATAAAAAAAAATTAATGTAATTTAGATTGAATTAATAAACTTTTCAACAGTTATCATCAGATTACAGCTAAAGACCGATACTTACCGTTCATATTTAGTTGTTAGTGATTTTTATTTCCATCCCAATCTTCTAAGATGGAAGATCATAAAGTGGAACATTATCTGTACGTTGCCTGCTGCCCTCTTCTATCTCTTCTTCTTCTATTAGTTGATTACTTTTGTGTATGTACATATTATGTTCACGTAAATTTCACAAATATAATTTACAAGTTGTTTATTAGCACTAAAAACTCAAAATCTAGTTTTCATAACACCCTAAAATAAAGACGTGTGTCAAAAACTTGAATCACTTTCACGTGGAATTGTGATGAATGTCACCGATATTTTTTATGCTATCCTCCTCATCATCAGCATCAGTTCTACACTTTAAATTCTCGGTTTTTTATACGGCATTTTTTCATTATAGTACTCATCTGAGTGGCGCCGTCCGATCTGGGACCGCTTGCTGATTTCTGCTTCCTTGCGTTTATGTTCAGACTTCTGTGCAGTCAGATCCATGCTGAGAAGTTTTAACCCAACCTCCTTCTCCGAAAGCTGACCCTCTTTCTTCCGTATCACTGCCACTTTTTCTTCAACCACTTTCTCAAGGGAGGATATCTGTGACTTGAGATTGTCAATCGTTTTCGTAGCTGCTTCCAACATTCGCTCGTACTTTTCAAGGGATTGATTCAGTTCAGTTTTTATTTCCAATGGAGCTGGACCCTTAAACGCTAGAAGCTGAGCTTCCAAAGTAGCCTTTTCGCCGAGGATTTGATCAACATAGCGCACATAATTGCTGTTGTCACTGCTAAATTTTTCAACCAACGCGTTGAATCTCTTGATCTCTTGGTTAGCTTGAGCTAGTTCTTCATCTTTCTTGCGAAGGGCTTCAGCAGCCTGGGCGGAAATTTGAAATTTTTCTCGTTCACGCTGCTTTCTCTCTTGCTCAAGCTCCAATTTTAGACTGGATGTAATCCGTCCATGGTTATCCAGCTGCTTAAAACGTTGTTCGAAATGATCTGCTTGCGCTTTCATACGTTTCTCCATCTCTGCCAATTTGTCATCCTTTTCTTGAGCTTCCTTTCTCAATATCTTAATGTAATCATTAGCTGCTGCGATTTCTTGCGCTTTCTTCTTCAACATTTCACTCTGCTCTGGATCAGCCTTTGGGACACGTCGCTTAATCTCTTCATCGAGTTTCCATTGCAAATTATAGATGTCCAGAACACGGCTGTCCAGAAGGCTTTGAAGATGCTTGATTTGAGTTACCTGGCTGTTAAAACTCTTCTTTAACTCCTCCAACTTCTCGTCCTTCTCTTTTGCGTCCTTTTCCAAGCTCTTCACTTTGGCATCTCTTTCGTTTACTACTTCCTTCATTTTTTTTTCCTTCTCGTCTTTTTCTATGGAAGCCTCCTCAAGTTTCTTAACTTTCTCATCCCTTTTGGCTAGATTGTTCTTCTCCGAATCAACCATCTTTTTTAGTTGAGTAATTTCCTCACTCTGAGTGAACACCACAGTTGCATTTTCCGCAAGTTGCTTTTTCAAATTTATAATCTCACCCTCCAGCTCCCTATTACTTTCCAGAAAACGTTCATACTGCACGCTTTCAGACACTCGCTTCATCTCTATTTTGAAACTCAGCGTTTCAATCTGCTCCAACTTGTCATTAAGCTGCTGATTCAAGCCATTCTTTTCCTTGTTAATGCTGTCGACCTGCATTTTAACGGCTGCATTGGTCCGTTGCTCTCTTCTTTCAGCGTCTGTTACCAACTTTCTCATGGCTGCAATGGAAGTTGACTCGGCTTCATGGTCTGCAAGCTGCTTTTTTAAGGCTTCCACCTGCTTCTTTAGCTCACTAGTAAGCTCAACTTCACGATTTAAATCTTTCTTCAGTTTTTCATCTTCTGAAAACACGGCAGTGTTATCCTTTTTCCGCTTTTCCAGACTTTGATGTGCATCATGAAGTTGAGAACGCTTTTCTCTCAACTTTGCCTTTAGCTCTCGAATCTCCTCTTCATTTTCGGATATGGTTCGTCTCTTCTCTTTTCTCTCACTCTCCCACTTTCTTTTTTGATCTAAAAGTTTCTCATTTTCATTTTCTAAGGTTTTAGCTTTCGACAAAAGTCTTTCATTAAAACTAGACAAGATTTGGTTTTTCTTCGACAAATCCTGCTTTTCGTTGTTGAGTACAATCACTTTGCCAAGTGCAGTTTGCAGATCAGTTGTCAACTTGGGGACTTGTGCACTGGCTTCACAAAGTTTATCACGTAACTCACTAACGTCAGCAGCATGAGATTTCGACTTTTCCCTTGTAGTATTCATCGTAGTATTTTCCCCTTGCAATGAGGCTGTGGGGTAGGCCCAATTGCTGTATTCTGAGTTAGCGAGGATTTGATGGAACTTTAGTTTTTTTGCAGAATTACTTTGCTGTGATCCAGCCATCCTAGATGGTAGGCTTAGCTGCGAACTAACAGCGCAACGAACTGGAGGTGGTGTGAAGAGTTGAGAACTACACTCGGAGTTTTCATTGGTGACTGCGTCTTACTAAACTGTTCGGTTGTTAGAAGGGTAGCTGGAGTTGGCTATGATACGTTGCCCATTCACACACATTTTTTGAGCTAGGAAAAAACCATGAACCGTGCTCTACAACAGGCGGAGTGAGACTGAGCAGTGGAACGAGAAAAATGGGTCCGAGGGATGTAAGGCTGATGTTGATGATGATGATGATAGTTCTTTTCCCTCTTCAAGCTTACAATGTCATGCTGTACTTTTCTTATGGTGGCTAGCTGGAAAAAGGTTGCGCATGAAGATGAACAGTCTTTTATAAGAGGGTTTTAACATTTAAATAGTAATATACTTTTTAGCATGGTAATCCCCTGTTCTTTTTTGAGGTGGCAGAGGAATGGAAAAAGCAAGGAGTACACTTGTTGATTTCATTTATGTAAAACTTATGGAGCTATAGATATAAGCTTCATTTCATGTTGTATACATATAATGGGATGTGCAGCGAAGGAATGTATAATGCTGAGGTTGTGGTCGACCTATAGTTGAAAGACAGAAGAAGTAATGAAGTGAACAGTCCTACACTATGAATAGAACCCGAATGAACAACAAAGAAGGAGAAATTTGAAGGGATACCTAAATGAACACATAGATCTATTTCAAAGGAAGTTTAAGTATGCTCAAAAATGAAATGGTAATGCTTTAGTTTTAGAGCACAATATAATTTACCTAAAATATAAAATAACACTTGTTTTCAGGACATTTGCACTGTATTTAAGTCTTGCATTCATTTCGAACGCAAATTAACTTCACACGTAGATACTCGTAATGAATTGAAGTAAAAAGGTTGGATGGTATTGTATTACAGATATATGACGGGTGTTATACGTTTATATCAACATCATCACCACGAGAAAAGGTCTCCTTAAAATGTGTCATCAAGTGCTACAGAGCTACCCCTTTGCTCAAACTTAATAACATGCTTTTTCTCCTTTTTACAGAACCCTTCACAAATCCTTTTCCAACGTTTAAAAAGAAAAAAGAATGGTTTACTACTTTGCTTCTTTTAGCAGTTAGCACCTAACAAATATGAACTATACTTCCATTCCGTCCACATGAGTTATGTCGATGGCATTCTCGATGGGAGGCTAGATTTAGTTATGTTATCATAAATTATAGTCGAGATTGTTTATGCAAACTTGCTTTGAATGCCATTTCGCCATTTGAACATGGTTTGACAAAAACGTGGAAGATAAACAAATGATTTATTTTGCAGTTGGTTTACGACTTTTCGTCAGCCGTCGTTTTCGTGCCCTCATAATAAAAGGTTTTTTGCAACCATTTATGCATTTAGATGTGATGATGATGAATTCGGTCTGGACTGGAAAAGAGATTGACGTACAGGAAAATGAATACGTAAATGCGAGAGCTGTGACAAAAATTGGTTAATGATTTTCTATAAACATTTCTTACCCTAGTCGGACCAAAGACAAAGATGTACTCAACTGCTACGTTTATTTGGCACGGATAATTAACATTACACATTTTGACTGCAGCTGCACAAAAAAATTCTGACATGTAGATGGATTTGAGAGCATAAAAGTATTTTCAGAAGATAGTATTAGATTAACTCGCCAGTCTCTTCGTCGTAATCGCGGCTCAAAACTATATCGTATAATATCACTCATCAGCAACATCATCGTCGTAAAACCAAATTCTGAATGTCGAGGAATATCAAATGTTGGGAAAATGATGACATCATGAGCATTCCTTTTAAATTATTATTCCGGATTTAATGTACTTTGAATTGCACAGTTTCGTTTTTATCTTTAATTCTATTTACATGAGCGTCTCCGTTTCAAATTTTGCATAAGCTAAAATAATGTGTGCTTATTCCAATGTAAGATGAATTAGAATGCTACGTAGTTAGCTAGTATTAATTATTCTCGTGACATTTTATCCTGCATTTTAGTGGACATTAAAACCAAATTCCAATATTTAAGTAGGGAGTATATTCATAATTTTTAATGAAAATCACACGTCGTACTTATCGGGAAAAGGAAACAAGCTACGGTAACAGTGGAGCATTGTTAGATTCAATTGAGTATACATGAAACAGCGAAGACAGTCCAAAGCAACAAGATTCAACACACAAAAAGGCATGAGCTAGGGAACACCTGAACACAATGGGACGCTCGCCTATGTTAAGAGGCCGAAGAACACTTGGCTATACCATTACGCCTTATAGCAAAAATTGTTGGCAACTTCCACTCCTAGCTCTGGACGAGCTGATGATCATTTAGTCCTCAATGTTTGTCTTATCGATGCAAAAGAATCCAGGTGTGACAGCTGCAACTTTTCGAGGATATTCGAAAAACAATTTAGATTTCGCGATGCACGGGTTTGGAAGAATGCATCATAGCGGACTGTAGTTACAAGTACAAGCAGAAGTGTATGCACTTCTGTCCAACCCTGCAATCGGAAATCATAAAATTGTTTTTTCGAATATCTCGAAGAAGTTGCAGGTCTTCAACAGCCTGATTCTTTTTGCAATCGAAAGAGCAACATTGAGGACTAAATGATAAGCTGGTCAAGCTAGGAGTGGAAGTTGCAACAAATTTTTGTGGAGCTATAAGCCCGTAGACTGTATAGCATCAAGTGTCTGTCCTTTAACATGGGACGTTCGACATTGTGCATGACAGAGTATCATCAGAGATTACATTACTCATCGAGAACTTCTCAAGCTAATCCATTTCTTAGAACTTGTTATCGTTTACTTACCACTTCCACGCTCACTAATATGCAAACCAACACACCCTTACTCACAAACCCCTTTCCTGTTCGCTTCTGTTGAAAATTAACTGTAAATTGGACCAGTCAAGCCACATAAGTTGGATTATTCATAAAAAAGGCCCTACCACGACGTTTAGCAGCTCCAAATTGTGGACGTACAATAAGGTGACCACATTGTTAATAGGATTGAGTTGTTAGATGACCATTTCATGATTCAGCTTGATTCATATGAATGTTATCTCAATGTAAATATAGCTCCCTTCGTTTTTCCCATGAACTGAAGAAGTGCAGCAGCATCAATAGCAGCTAAAAAAAGAGGCAAGGCATTTTTTCTCAGAAAAGTTCATGAAACCTACGCATGGGAAAGAAATGAAGCTGGAGCGTACCGAAAAATCATGCTGTTTAGTTATTTGACATAATCTCTTTGACCCTGGAATTAAAGCCCATTTTGGAAGCTCGGTTTTTTTAACTTTTTGAGATGTACAGACATCAAGAATTGATGTTATATGTACATTTTGAAAGCTCAAATGTAGCTCATTGAACAGTAAAAAAAACTTTCTGACATCTTTTTACAAGCTTTTTGTGTAAACATGTGAATACATAGCTTTTTTTGGATCTTTCTCACGTTGACAAAAATCTCTATTTATAAAGTAAACATTCATGAATTGAATTATTGTACAAGCTGCTGATTTACGTATTTCAAATGTCCATCCTGTAAACTGCGTTTGGTATATGAATTGAATTGTTACTGTTCAGCTACTACATTTACATTCGTAAACTATCCTGGTAATCTATCATTATGAACAATTATGATTTGCTATCCACCCCTGAAGGAATTTTCATGCCATATAAAATAATTACACGACTAATATAGAAAAAAGTAATAATTAGGAATTTACAGCGTTTGTAACTAATATAATGTACTTGTAATTTATTTTACAAGGCAGGTCACGGGTGTACAGGTATTCACAACTTCATCTAGATTTGTCTTTTTCGCATCATAATAATCATCAATAATGGTATATAGACCAGGATATCATTTTAAACATATAATCTCATACTATTAACTATTTAACGATAAATATTACACACTTCACGTGTATTAAGGACACGCAATACAATTCTTTCAGCAACGTTACTGTCCGATCTATTTTAACGGATATTTCTTTCACTTCAACGATACTGAAAGGAATTTGAATCAGCTGCCGCAACATATAAAGAAGCACAAAATCTAAAAAAATAGAAAAGGCAGTGACAATAATTAAAAACTACGCCAGTACTACGGTACGTGATTCTTATAAAAGTCCTTCTCTTCCACACATAATACCAAAATTAATTACGAATATTTTGTAGATCTAAAACTTACACTAACAGTGATAATAAAAAGTACCACTATGACATTTTAATTAAGAAATTATATTGTAATTGTCATTACAAATCTGCTAAACGTCAAACTAAATAAAAATAAGTATATTAGATTATTTCATCATATACTATAATTTTAAAAGGGAATAATAAACAATCCATAGCTTTCTCTTCCTTCAGATTTTTGCTCAAAATAGTCTGAAAAACCGAATGAGTATAAGATTCATGTGACGATTATAAATTATTCGCTCAGGGAGTTGTAATTTGTAATTTTATACTATCTACTTACTATTTAACATTTCTTCTCGACATTGGTCTCCACATGGAATGAATCATCGTCGTAAACTGTTTATCTTGATTGAGGAATGCAGAAGGTATGTGTGACTCCTAAAAACGAAAAGTAATATATCAATTTTCTATTCCAGCTTTCATTTTATTATCGACATCATATATACGATACGTTATGTGATTATTAGAAGAAAACGAACCAGTGTTAGGTAGCTTTCTTTGAACTGGAAACTGCATCTGACGATAATGATGAGTACAGTGTCATTTTGTCCCGATTTATTCATAAATAAATACAATATACACCCAGCTATCGCACCTCTTCATCATGTGAATTATGTACTGCTTCTAGTGTTTCCCCTTTACAGTTTTAGTTTTTATCCTTCAATCTAAATTAAGTGCCTAAAGATAATTAAAAATTAGAACATTATGACGAAAAATCAACCTGATATAAAAAGTTTTTATAAAGACCACTGCTGCTACACACCATTCATTATTGTGTATCCTCTTTTTCTTGCTGAACAGACCCTCTTAAAGGCAGAAAAAGTGGTTGACTTTGGGAGACTCACTGCAAAACAAAAAGTATATGACCAATTAGCTCAATTTCGTCACACGCATGAATATAATGTATTCCAACAATAAAGCATATACAAGTTCACCTGATAGAAAGGTATGGAAAAATTCTTGACGATTAATCAATCGTGATCACACTCTGTCCGGACTCTTTTCCACTTTCTAGCATTCTGGCTCTCTTGTTCGGCGTTTCATCAGAAAGCTCATCAACCCCTTCTCCTGAGTGTCGCTTGTGAGTTGCTGTTTGGAGGCGTTTGTTCTCCGACTGCAGGGCAGTTAATTCCATACTCACGTATGTGAAATCTATTTCCTTTGCTTCTAGCCGCTCTTTCTGCTCTTGTATCTCCTCCACCTTTTCTTCAAGCTTTTTTTCAAAGGAGCAAATCTCCGATCTGAGGCTGTCAATTGCATCATTCGCTAATTTTAAGTTAACTGATTGCGTTTCCAGCGATCGATTGAGTTCAGCCTCTTTTCCTGGTAGATTTTGAGACTTCAAATCTTGAAGCTGAGCTTGGAGACTGGTTCTTTCCCGCAGTAAGCGTTCAATAATGATGCGAGCCTCAGCGTTGTAATTTTCACATTTTCCCAACGACTCATTCAATTCCTTGATGTTTTTATTAGCTGCTGCATTTTCTTCCTCTTTCTTTTGCAAGATTTCCCGGTGGTAGAGTTCCAGCTTGGAATTCCGCTGTAAATTGGAGATTTCCAATTCACGGCTGTCTAGCTGACTTTCAAGATGTTTGATATAATCCGTTTGTGTATTGAGATGGTCCATGAGTTCCTTCACTTTTGCATCGCTTTGTTTCCCTTTCTCCGCCATTCTCTTTATAGTGGCTTCTAGTTCAGGTGCATCTATCTTGGTGGAGCCTTGTCTATGTGTTTCAAGTTGCCGATTTAAATCGTCCCTTTCCTTAATCAAGCTGTCGACTTGCACCCTTAACAATTGTACAGCTGCGTTTGTGCGCTGCTCTTTCTTTCTCATGTCTTCAACCGTACTTGACTGCTTTTCTGACTCGGCAAGCTGCCTTTGTAAGCTCTCTACCTGTTCTGAAGCTATCAATCTTTTTAGATTTTCATGCTCCTTGCCTAGCTCTAGCTCTCTAAGATTTTCACCTGAAATCCGAAGCTGAGAGCTCTTCACCCTCAGTTTTTCATATAACTTGCGAGTTTCCTCTTGGTTTTTGCTGTTGAGTTGTTGATTCTCTTTTCGAAGGGCACTATTTTCCTCCCCTAACTTTTTTCCGTTCTCTAAATGTTTTTGATTTTCACTTTCCAAAACATGGTTTCTTTCAGAAATATTGAAATTAAAAATTTCCAAGTTTTTCCTCTCCTCTGTAATATGCCGGTATAATTCCTCTGAATTCTGGATTTTCTTCAAAAGCTCCTGATTTAAATCACATAAACTTTTGCATTTCATGGATAACTCGTCCTTTTCAATCACCAACGAATTCATCTTATCATGCGCAGCTTGTAATTGTTGCTGCTGATCTTTAGCAGCTTCTTCACGGTTTTCTAACTCCTTTTTCAATTCACCATTATCACGTTGAAGAATCAAGTTTTCACTCGAAATTCTACCATTTTCTGCTTGCAATGTAGCTGCAACCTGATGCTGCTCCTCTGATTGCTTTGATAACAATTCATTTTGTTTGATGAGCTCCACATTATTTTGAGCTATTGCTTGGTTTTGTTGCAAAACTTCATTGTATGTCGACTTTAGAACTGCATTGTTGGTCAAATATTCGAGGTCCCCTCTTAAATTTTGGTTCACTTGCACCTGAACATCACATTTTTTCCTTGCGGACATGAGATCGGCTTTTAATTGAATTATACTTTGACGAAGTGAATTCCCATCATAATTTCGTGTGCTACTGGAGTTAGTTTGATGTGAGTCAGCCATCTTAAATGATAAACTTCAGTTCAGGGCTCAGCGATAACGTAAGATTGTTCGAAAGAAATTGGGGTGGTACGGACACTTTTTAATAACACTTGAATTCGAAACAATAACTGGCACTGCATACGTATACCGATGGAGCAAACTGGGGAGGGTAGTCGTTCAAAAAGTGGTTAACCATTCTGTAACACTTGAAAATATGAAAGTTACTGAGCAAAGAAAAATTCTAGAGCGTAGTCAACAACATTTAACGATGACAACAAGAGTAATACTGAGGGTTGTAAGAAGGAAAATGGCTGTGTGATTTGTTAGGCCAGTTTGATGCTCTGGAAAGGCAAGAGTACTTTAAGAATATGCATATTATGGTTATCGTGGAAATGCTTATGCTTATGATGATCGAGATCGAGTCAAGGTTCTTCCTCTCACTTGAAGTGAGTCACTTCTGTAACTTACTCTTACAGGATGGTGCGTGTGTGTAAGTCTGGTAGCTGGCTGAAAAATGGTGTGCATGAGTGAATATAAATAGTTATTTCAACATAGCATTTATAGCAATGCATTGCTTCTGGTTTGAGACGGAAGGTAAATGGGAGGAGCAGGTTTAGGAAACTGAATGCAGTCTTCTTTTCATGTGTTGTTTATTATGACATGCGTGGCATTAGTAGGTATTTCTGGGAATGTAAATATTGTAATTCAAGCCGAAGCCGCTCTAATGCCTACAAGAAAAATAAGAAGTTCATATAATCGTCTCCTCTGAAGACAATATTGCGATAGAAGGGGAAACAGTCCAGAACCTTGCATGAACAACAAACAAAGAGACCTTTAAGTGGTATCAAGTATATTTTTCCAATACAAAAGAATGTTTTAATTAAGAGTAAGTTGATGCTCAAATATAAATAATATGCCGCTTTGTATTCGGACGTAGTTTGTCACCTAAAATGAAAAGTATGTTTGTTTGCTGGCAACTTGCAGCTATATCAGTCGTATTGACCTGAAGACTTGGTCCGCATGTCTGGCATGAGATAACAATCCAACACAAAATAAAGGGTTCCTTAATAAGAATCAACAAGTTGCATAAGGAACCAGAACTACAGGAAGATAAAAGAACCTTTTCATTCACCGTAATAAATATGTCGCTTGAGTATTTTCTCCTTTTTCCAAAACCCTTCACAACCCCTTTTCCATCGCCATAAAAATGGAATGGATTTCAACGCGTTGGTGTGTTATTTTTTAAACCCCTGTAGCACAATAGCATGATAAAATTTCACCATATTTCCATATGGTGTTGGTTAATAAATCATAAATCGAATACTCGAGTTACTTCTGTTGAGTTAATACTCTATGCGTTTTCAAATAAGTTAATGCTGTAATGCGCTACTCTCATTGCTTGCACTCTATAAGTCTTCGTGTATCACATGTTAATTTTGATGTAGATTAGTAATAGGATGATTGGAATGGAGCAAAAGTCGTAGTGGTTATAGCTGAGATTCTATATGCAATCCTGTTTATAAATGACAAACTAATGACAATATATATATATAATGTAAATTTTTACTGCATTGACATGTTGAGCTTTGTTCGGAGGACATTTCGTTTTCTTAGCTAGTGTCACTCTAAGGTGCAGCAAACCCTCGTATTTGTGTTCTGTGGAATAAATGGTTGTCACCTCTTTTGTTCCCATATATGCTTTTCGATGGAAGGGTAAGAGAGTTGACTTACAATGACAATAAATGTATACATACGTGTGCTACGACATAAATGGTCAACTACTAATTTAATATTATACATTTCTGAATAAAAGGAGGATTTGGGTTTCCACTAAAAACATCAGCAGTGATTTGATAACGTAACTCGTAAGCAGTTTAGCTGCGCCAATTGGTATTTTTTACGATAATCTAAATTTTCAATGGAAGCAAGCAGCTTGCATGTAGGTTTTCGTATTGTGTCCTGTATTCCCATTTCCCATGCAAGACCAATTATAATAGATCTACACGTGACTGTCCTTCAGCCCATTATCCCCATAATATATTTTATTGCAGGTCAAAATCCGTTTTCGAATTTTCAGCACAATATAAGATAACAAGAGGCTCAATATGTCAACAACAACCTAAAATATTAAGATATCATTTCAGCCAGCAAGACATGAAACACGAGTACTCAATCCTCCAGTCGAGACAAAAAGGCTCTGATGCTACTTTATTGAGTGTACTTGCAAAGCCACTTCAGAAACGGAGTCACTCATACCCTTTTCGACTTTGGGTTTGCTCATGCTGCAGATTACAGAGCTGCCAAGTGTAGTAGTTAGATTACACATCAAAAGGGATACCACACCACCACTGAAGTACCGTTTCACTTTGTCTACAAAAACAGTCTGTATTGCCACGATTGCGATGTGATACGGTATCATCCCATTATAATATTGGTATTTTTTTAAATACAGTTGTCTTTGCCTTTCCGTGAACTTTATCTGAAAAAAACAGGAGAGATCTTCATGAAATGTGTCATGAGTCGCCTTTTAATGGTGCATGCTAGTTTTTATGTATCATTTTTGTATACTATGAGAAAGTAATACAACTTGAGCTAAAGCAGAAATCAGTTACTCCACGTCTATACGTCTCCTTGATGCGAAATATATGGTGTGTTATGGAGACAAGCTTTTATTTATCTCAAAAACTCAATTGTTGTGCATTATTATTATTACAGAGTAAGGAAAAGTTGAAACATGCAAAACATTTTCTTCTCGAATCTTTTCACAAACCTTTTTATGTTTTATAAGTAAATGTGGAATGAAAATTCCTCAACAATGATGTAAAGGCTGGAAAAATGTTTATATACTATTTAATGAAACGGAGACACTTCAATATAATAAAACAAACTCTAAACTAAAAAATACAGTAGTACTAATTCTTACAACTTCGTACTCCCACCGATAACTTCGATATAAATAACAAAAATATTGCATTATATTTTTTTGACTTTCTTATAAACGAATCGTCTAAAGTTGATTGTGATTTGCATTGAAAAACTGAGTGTACTTTTTTATCATCAGCATTTCTAATCGTAAGTGAAGTGTATCATGTAAAAAACATACCCTGCTTGCATAAATATCTTTCTTTCTATGAACTTAATACTTCTACTACTATGTAGTTAGACTGCTTCCGCTTCAGTCTCCAGATTATTTCCAAGTTTATAGCTTACAAGCCATCCGCCAAGCCTGTAAATACAATTTGAAAACGAAACAATTAAGTAACTAATCTCCTCAGGTTAACTGGGAAGTGCAGAAAAAATTTTTAACGAGTAATCACTATCATCATCCTACCTTATTCTGACATTCGCGCTTTCTTGTACGGCAGTTTATCACAAAACTCATCATCTCTTTCTCCAGAGTTTTGCTTGGGTGTTGCTGATGATTGCAGGCGCTCTTTTTCGGAATTTAGCTCAGCCAATTCTACACACATTAATGTGAAACTTCTTTGAAAGCCTCTTAGATCCTTCTTCTGCTTTCGTATCACTTCCGATTTTTCATCAAGCATATCTTCAAGGTCGTCAATGTCCTCATACGCTACTCTTAATTTGCGCGATTTCGTTTCCAGCTTTTCCTTGAGCTCAGTCCCTTCGCGCTTTAAGCGTTCGGCAAGGGAGCAAGCCTCATGGTTGTAACTTTTACATCTTTCGAGCTCCTCCTCCAATCCATTTATGTTTGCAGTAGCTGCAGCGATTTCTTGGTCTTTTTTCTGCAACAATTCCTTCTGACCTGGATCTACCATGGGGACAATTCGAATTGTTTCTTGATTAAGTTCCCATTTCAATTTAGAATTGTCCAATTCACATTCCTTCAGCTGGCTTTTAAGAATATTCGTGTGAGCTGCTACAGCTTTGACTTGTTCTTCCAACTTTTTCAGTAACTCATATTTTAATTTTACGTCCTGTTCCAAGTCCTTTACTTTTGCATCTTTTTCTCTAGCTTCTTCCTGCATTTTCTTCACAAGTTTTTCTTGTTCAGCTAGATTCTTCTTGGTTAAGTCCAAGCCAACTTGTTGTTGACTAATTTCCTCCTTCTGACGTGTTATCAAATTGGCATTTTCCTGAAGATACTTTTTCAGTTCCTCATTCTCACACTCCAGCTTTTCATAACTTTCACTTAAACGTTCATACTTTTCGCTGTTAGATTTTGTTATCATATCCTGTTCGGAAATTAGCGTTTCCCATTCTGTAGTCATGCTGTCGACCCGCAGTCTTAACATTTCTAATTCTTGTATCGCATTTGTGGACTGCTCTTTCTTTATCGTATCTGCAATAGAATTTGTTTTCTTTACTGAATCTTGTTCGAGATCTGTAAGCTGTTTTTGCAAGGTTTCCACTTGCCTGTTTAGCTCATAATTTTTTGATTTCGCCACTTTACTTTCGTTACTTTCATTCTCCAATTCTTGATTAAACTTTGCTCGTTCTGAGGCGACCGAACTTTTCAGTGTTTCATGATCACTGGAGAGCTTTTTAAAGTCTTCTTCAGAGTTTTGAGTTCTCGTCACGCTAAGTGTTTCATTAAGGTTGCAAATTTCCGCTTCATATTCCCGATTGTTTTCTTGGTTCTCTTTTCGAAGCTCATTATTTTCATGTTCCCACAGTCCTACTTCTGCCTTAGTTTTGTGTTTTCAGTCACTAACGCATCATTCTTCTCCAAGATGTATGATTGTCACTCTCTAGATTCTGATTTGAATCACTAAACTCGTGTTTTCTCCAAGAGATCCTTATTTAACTTTTCCAAAACCTGGCGTGTCTGAGAAAGATTCTTATTTAAGTTCTCACAACCTTGTTTGTATGGTAAGATTCTGATTGGATCTTTCTAACTGCTGGCTTTCACTAAAAAGTTGATCATGTTGATCCTCTAGTAATTCACTCGATCAAGAACTCTTCAACTTACTATTCAAAATTTGGATGTCGGAAGTCACTGCATCAAGTTTTTTTTGCAGCATTTCTAACTCCGTTTTGTGGGAGTCTTCTGCGCGAGTTTTCTGCTCCTCCAAGGTTGATATTTTCTCTTGGCACATTTCTACATTTTCATTTAAATTATTCAAACTATTAGTTAACTCCTGTTTACTTTTAGTGAGATCATCACAGTATCTTTCGACTTGGGCCAGTTTCTCTCTTTCCTTACTGAGACTTTCTTTCAGCTCTTTGGATTCTTGCTCGTGTATATTTTGCTAGCTTCCAACTTTTCATTGAAGATACGAATATTATCCTCGTTTTGCTGATGCAAGACACGTTGGTTTTCCTTCACAATGCATCGTTTTCAAGAACCAATGAATTAATGTGTTCACGCGCAGTCTGCAAATTTTTTTTAGGCACAATAATTTGCTCTTCTAACGTAGTTTTTTGAGTGATGGTTGAAGACAGTTGTGTCTCTAAATTTACCACAGCAGCTTCACTGATTTCTATCTCACTTTTTAACTTCACATTTTCGGCGTTTAGTAATTTACCTCATCACTCGCTGTTTGTAGATCAGATTTCAAATTGAGAATTTGTGAACCAGCTATACCAAGTTCGTCACGTAACTTACACACATCCTCATGATGGGATTTCAAAGTAGATAGTTCTTCCTTTAACTCTTTCATTTGTTGATCATCCTTCACAGTTTCTTCTGACTTTTTGAACTTCTCACACACTGTGTCATATTTTTGCTTGAGGTCCTTATAATTTTCCTTAACTTTATCACGTTTTTCTTTCTCAGTTTTCAGCTCATTCTTTAGATTCAAAATGTCGTTCTCAAGGGTCAACTTTTCACTTGAAATTCTGTTATTTTCCTCTCGCACTGTGGCAATGACCTTATTTTCATTTTGCAAACGCTCATTCTCGGTTGCAAACGAATGAAGCTTTTCACGAACCGTTTGTAAATCACTTGTTAACACCGAAACTTGCTTTTGCAGCTCAGTTTTTTGTGTGTTCAGTGAAGCTTGTTGTTCCTGCAATTTACGTACTATCACTTTATGATCTTCCCTAGTAGCTTTATGGCTTCCTCTCTCTTTTTCCAGCTCTAATAGCAACGTCGAATGATCTTGCTGAAGTTTTAACTTTTCACTCAAAACTCTGCTCGTTTCTGACCGTAGTGTGGCTTCAGCTGTTGTTGCTCCTCTGCTTTCTTTATTAACTCCTCATTTTGACAAGAAAGCTCCTCATTTTGACGAAAATACTCCTCATTATGATCAGCTATTGCTTTGTTTTGCTCCAAAACTTCATCGTAGGTCGACTTCGAAACTGTGTTGCATCTTAAATGTTCGAGATCACTTCTTAAGTTCTGATTCGTTTGCATTTCAAAGAGTCTGAGTTGAATCGCAATCATTACATCGATTGGATGAAGTATATTTGATATCTCAGAATCTTGTGTTTCTGGAGTTAGATTTGCGGGATCCATCATGAATGCTGTTTGTGGAGAGGTTCTAAGATTATCGCACGCATCTTCGATTTTAAAGTGCTTACCAGACGCAAAAGGATTTGCTCTACCAGAATGCGTAAACCGCTATATGGAGCTAAATCAAGTTGTTAATTTTTAAAAGAGTCGGATGCATTTAGCAAGATTGTTCCCCAAAACATTTGG
>LJIJ01002260.1:0-29262 GCA_001718145.1 Orchesella cincta
ACTCTTTCAAGAAATAGTAATATTTCTTTCGAAGGCAGTACGTCGAAATAAATTGTATGTTGTGATTGCGCGGCTCTAATTTATAGAATCAAAAATTATTGTATATAGTCTTGCACAGTTTAAGCGGAGCATGAGAATAGAAATTGTTTTTGTCGCTATAAACATAAAGGTTTCGGAGCTGACATTTCAGTTTTTGTGAAAATTTTCTGTTGGTTAGTAAGAGTGTTCTGTAAAGGTCCAGCTTGGAATGACAATCCGATTCTGTTTAAATACATAGGCCGGCATTACTGTATATCAACTTTAAAAATGAGATAAATAGAATAAAAGATCAGTAGACTCATTGGGCGTTGCATGCTGTTTGCAAGAGAATGCATGAGCAAAGGTGTTGAGGGAATGGCCGAGTTACTCGGAGGGTTGCTCGAGAACTATTGTGATGTTGGTGATAATGAATTAGATCGAGTTTGGGTGCGGAGAACAAGAAAGATATAATGGCTGAACTCTAAAATGCTGATGTTATGTTACAATTTTGACAAATTTACTGAATCCAATCGGTGGAAACAAAAAGTAACTTACGATTAGTATCACATGGTATATAGCAAACTAATATTCTAAAGTAGGGGTCAAATTCAATATCCCGAGTCGTAAACCGGCTAAAGGTGTCTGTGTATAAATTAACTGGAATAATCCTTCAATTTTTACGTCGCCCCTTCTGGTGCGTTAACATTTATCCGTTGGAACTGGTTAGGATATTACCACGGGAAAGTAGCGAGCAGTAAGATAAAATACTTACCGGGAGGGCCCTGGCCTGATTAGGACAGTTAGGGATTATAGCGCATACCATACTCCAACGCGCTGCCCCTAGGAGCCGCGCACAGCCCCGCCACAGCCGTTTGAGTAAAAATGACAGAACAGCATCCGAGTTTGGCTGCTTTCTTGGATTTTGCAAACCCCTTCGGACCAATGGGATAACTGTTGATTTCCATCATACCAACGCATTTACAGCTGTCAAGCCATTTACTTCTGATCGTTGCTTTCCACCTGCCTGAAGACAGAGATCTCTCCGTAGCTTTCCCTTGAAGTCGAATAAGTCTTCATCGTGTATCCGGAATGTGGTAGTCACCTCGACAGTTCGCGCGTTCTTTGATCTGCCGGCCGTTGAGCCCTCGCACGAGTTTCCGTAATCCAAAGCAAGAGGGATGAGCCAGTGGCGTGCTCTGAAGGTCGTTTCTCTAATCATTCAGGTCGTGTTCATACCAATGTTGGTTCCACCCCGAGCGGGGTGGTTTCTCGGTCTCCTCACCAGCAGCGTCTGGCGTTTATGTCACGCAGCATACTCTGTCTCGCGCAGAAAAGTTTTTTTATCAAGCAGGGTAAGAAAAATGCACGGAAGGGAATAGACCGCGTAGTTTGCCCTTAGATGCCAGGAGACGTGTCACCGCCTCATTTGTCAATGTACCTGAGCAGCATCCGCTTTCAGTGCAGGTGATTGCAGTTGGAGCCGTATTCAGACGGAAGTGAGGACTTGGCTGCCACATCCACTCTTTGTAATATCCCTACAAAAATTTAAAGACTTTGCTTGTTAAAACGGACAACGGCTCGATGTTTAATACCTTCTTTTTGCATACCTTTTGGCTCATCTTGGGATATCCTTTTCAAAAATTTGCTCCTTCGTGTGCTCAGCTTGCGCACCACAAAGCAGAAAACCTTCTTTGTTGGATGGGATCATCTTGAGGTACTGCGTACCAACAAACACCTCATACGCTCGTGTACCCATTTCCCTGTATGATTACAAATTATG
This sequence comes from Orchesella cincta, assembly GCA_001718145.1. Classification (NCBI taxonomy): domain Eukaryota; kingdom Metazoa; phylum Arthropoda; class Collembola; order Entomobryomorpha; family Orchesellidae; genus Orchesella; species Orchesella cincta. The sequence goes on from LJIJ01002260.1 coordinate 1,799, forward strand.
TTATGTAATATTCACCTCAGGATCTAATGTTAAAATGAATTTTGATCTTGTGATAACTTACATTCCAAATGGGTCGGAGTCATGCGTTAAACCTTCTGTTTCGCCTGAGCCATATGCGCGCAACGGCTAGAAAGGACGGGGATTAATGAGAAGTGTAACCCATTTTGCTCAGATCGTTCTGCTGGCGGTGGTATTGTGGTGAAGTAAAACTGATTAGGGTCTGTATTCTACCGAATGTGGAGTCTACTTCTGAATAATATGACTCGTTGGCAAACGACTCACTATTTATACATTTCTAAAACTACCCTGAAACGTGTAGGCGAAATGTGTAAGCGGTAGTTGGGTAGAGTACAAAATGTAAAAGTGGTTGAATAATTCCGGGTTTTAAATAAAAATTCGTGCTTGGCAAACAAAAAGTGTCCATATACTGCTCAAGGAAAATATAAGTTTCGTGAATATGTTGCGAGCCAGTTTCGACTTATACGTACTTTTTACGGGAAATTTTACACACGCCCCGATGAAAATCGTTCGCTGAAAGGAGAAATATATTCCGTAGTTTTTTCAGAGGAGTTTTAGGAGGATGCCTCAGTACAGTAGTACTCTCAGTTGCAGGTAAAAATCGTGAAGTGAACGATGGTGCATAAAAGCTCGAAGAGGTAGACAAAAATCGTAGTTATATGACTACGCTAACAGAAACGAATAGTCTTTCGCAGATTGTCGTGGCTGCGTGATGTCGGCTAGTACAGAAAGGTTTTGTGACGGCTCGATCTCCGAGCTTCGACGCACCATTCTCCTGGCGAGCCTAAAACTGGACCCTGCGGCTGGAATTCGTGTTTAGTAAACTCCGAAGAACAGGAAGCAGGGTAAGCACTTTGTCCAGCTCGCTATAAATTGAGACTAGTCCGTGTTCCCGGAATTAATTGCTGTTCATAGACTGAATCTTCGTGAGAGAATATGTAGATTCCTCGATCATGAGAAAAGGGAGATTCAATGAAATAATGGTTCACACAGGAAACTAAACTTGATGTTAACAACGCGATAATATATCCGCTGTTTGGGTGGTGAATGGCTCAACCAACTGCTTCGCGTTAGGCGTATTTTAGGTAAGGCCCGGTTACGTATAGGCCAGATTAATTCCAATTGATAGCATGGGTTGTGAGGTGAGAGACAATGCTCGATTTTTTTAAACAATTCCCACGAATTGAGATTGTAGGTCATCGGGATGGAGTGCAGAGAATACTACTTTATCTTCAATCAACACTAGCGCGCTGTAAAGGGTTATTGAGAACGAAATACCATGGTTTTGTCCGTTAATGTGTCGGCTAGCATTCTCACTGGTCCTAATATTTTGGTAGTGGTGATGTAGTTACTAGGCTGGGCGTATGTTTATGGCATAAATTTAACCAACACGTAATGCTTAGTCATGTGTGGGCGAGAATTCTTGTATTAAGGTAAATGTCAATTGAGTCATCGATTTTATCTACGGTTGTGCATGCAAAGGCAGAAAGTAAAAGTATGTTGGTAGGACGTGAAGATTCTAAGATTTATGTAGTTTTTGTGTGCTTTCGTATTCTACAGGTTATTGATAATTATGGCCATGGATCTACTACCACCCACTCTTTTATGAAACTTTGCTTGTTAATGTGATTTACATGGCATTTCCAATTTAGTGTTGAAGTATGATGATTCAGCAATTATATGTTTATCATTTTATCTGAAACCCATGATGTGAGATTAGACGTGCAGTGGTTTGCTGGTTGAGCGGGATTTATCTTGTAGGTACAGAATAGTGAGGGGAGTTGTTAGGTGATTGAATGGTAGTCAATAGGGTGCAGTTGTAGAGGGACAGTTAGTGAGAAAGGTGTATTGAACGCCGCTTGGTGTAGACGCTTTAGCTAAGTTAGCAAGGAAGCATACAGTAAGCTCAGGACACTAGTTGGCATTTTTCTCGAACGTTGCTGGCCATTTTGTCACGTTAAATTAAGATGAAATTTTTTTCAATGCTTAAACGATAGAAGAATCAATATATGATTTTCACAAAAATTGAGGTTTTGTGTCGTTTTTTTAAATTCTCATTTTGAGTAAAGAGTTGTATATTGTAAGTCATAAAATCATACATGAAATGTACAAGCGGGTTTTCGAGCAAAATAATTGTAGCCGATAAATATGTTAGATAGTCCACAAAAATGTTTTCAGGCCTTGCAGAGCGTCAACTCCGCTTTCTTTGGAATAGAAGGATCTAAGAATGAATGCGACTGCAACTTTTGGATGAATATCACCACAGAGAAACAGGAAAAGGTAAGGGTGGTCATGGTTTGGTTGTTCTGTCAGGTTGTTGATAAGGTCTTTGTCCGCTCAAGCATTGTAAGGTGCCAATTCAACGATATCAGGAGCCGTAAACATAAGTGAGATAAGAGAGATTTATATAAATATGTCTGTGTAATCGTGGATGCGAGGTTTTTTTGGATATGTGCGCCGAGATTTTTAGGCAATTCATCACTTAGGCGATCAGACAGCAAGCGGCAGAGCAGCAAAAGCAATAAAGTCGCATCTCTTTGTGTACAATTATAATATTTTGATTTGTAGTATTCATACTCCCGAACAGAGTATATATGTCAGACATACAAGATGGTTCTTTGGTTTATTGATATTTCAGACATCTTTACTGGCGAGTTGAAATCTGGCAAAGCCGCGGCATCCTAGTATTTTTGGACATTTTTTTCGTTCGAATTTTGGGCTATCAATATCTATAATTGACTTTTCACCTGACAAACTCAGTTTGGTTTGTGCCCCTTCTTATAAAATTATTCTACTAGATGATGATTTCATTTGTTGGCTGAACCTCTATCCTTGGCTTGGACGGAGAACAAGACGCTGCAACTTGCCGCTCTGTTTGTCATACGAGTTTACTTTGACGGCCGCATCTGGGATCGTATTTCGTCAACCGAGACATTATAGCGCGGTGGATCAGCACCATCTTCTTGCGCGTAAGGCATCGTTTTAATGCGCGAATGAAATACGATCGCAGCTGGTTGGCTTACGGATTTTCGCGCTATAAGTATGAAGTAAATTTTTGTAAAAATTGTAGAAATTTGTTCTTAATGCAATTAGCTGTAAGTGTAGAAATAATGCCAGATGTAATTTTAAACGTTAGTTTTGCTTAGTAACTCTCATAAATCCAGCGGATTTTAGTAGCGTTGCAGGGTCCTCAATACATTATTCTTCGGCACACGAGAACCTCATTGAAATGTTGAATTATTCCAAGCGCAAACGCCTGTAAGCATCTGGATCGTATTTTCATAGGAATTGACGAATGCCCTATGTAGAAAATGGTCGTGTGATTCCAGCTTATATTAGTGTGTTGAAAAATACGATTCGCAGATGGCGAACTGTCGCTAAACTTTTTTGCAAAAACGAGGACAAATTCTGCAGGTCTTTTCTCCTTTCATACACAGGTAGAGTTCAAGACACCGTGATCCGACCAAGCAAGTATTTGTATAGAAAGGGCAGCAAACAACTGACAGAAGCCGGAGTTATCTTGGTGGCGCGGAGAGTTCAGAAAGCTGAAATAAGTGTTTCTGGGTAGTTTGACACGCTCAGCACGATGCTGTATTTAGTTTTCTGCTAAAAATCAAAACTTTGGACATTTTCAACGTAATTGAATTATTGTATTGCTGAGATACAATGGGTAGGTGAATTTGCACCAGGTGAAACTACTACTATAACTGTCTGAAACTGCGCTTAACTACGCACTCTAGTAAGCGGAAATCAAATTCGACTAAAAGCGTAGAGAAATTATATAAAGATGAACTTAAGTGTTGGGCATAAAATATGGAAAAACCGGCTTTGATTGCTGCTCCATAAAACGCTTAAGCATCGGTAACAAATTCCAAAGTTGAGTTTTACAGAAAAATAAATAATCATCGTGTTATAGCACGTGGTCAAAGCTACGCTAAGAAACTACTATTTGCGCTTGGCTGAAAACTCTCCAGTCGGCACGCAGAAGATACTCCCTTGTGAGTTTGTGAGACTGAGAGAATCCAAACTAAAAAATAAGATATTGCTATAACTAAAAAATAGTCAAAAATTAGCCAGGATGGCCGGCTTTGCAGTATTACATCGGCAGTGTGCAGACAACTATAAATTGTCTTTTGTTGTGTAATTGAATAAGCTGGGCATAAAAGTGATGAGGGCCTCTATCTCGAGGCAAGATTTCGTCAATAGGTGTGTCTGATTTGCTGGTAGTATAAGCATTGAGATTGTATTGTGCACTTCACTTCAGACAAATTCTTCTACTTATGCAAAAACGCCTAGTTTGGGCATGAAATCTGGCTGGTTTTACCATGACCCTAAATGTCTTCACTAACTATTCATACATGCAATGTGTTTTTACCATTGGATGATCTTTAGGTAAGGTTGATGTCAGCAAGTTACTCCTGCTCTAAAATGGAATAGAGTGAATTCCTCGGATGTGGTTGTCCAGAATATAGTTGTATCGCCTAAAAAAATTGTCATTGATTGAGTGTTTTGTTGAATCAAAGTTTTTAATAAACAATACGATGTTTGCCAAAGCGAAAATTATGGAATTTTATGTTGAAAGATTCTCACGACCAATGTGGTATGTTCGAAGAGACTCCCCGAACAAGTCTTTAGTGACTATTCAACTACTAATTTTATTTACAATTTTACAACATATTTTACATTGAATCCAATTTTACAATTCTTAACCTAAATTCATTTCCAAGTCATATAGCGTGCCATGTTGTAACCAAACCAATTTAAATGCGTGTTTCTACCCATTTAATTCTGTGGGGGCTGCACATTCTTCCTAAACTCTCCAGGATAGTTACCAGCCCTCGAATACCGAGCAGTAATGAAAACCTTGGATCCCGGGCAGTTTTTATTGTAGGTATATCCATACCCCACATATTTGGAGTCAGCCCAAACGGTCTGAGTAAAATGTCCAATAACTCCACCACCAATACCACCGGCGCTATCATCAACTCCTTGTGGGAAGGGGTAATTTGAGATTTCCTCATACCACCCATCAATAGCAGAATATGCATTAGCAGCTGAATCATCTGGACCGGTATTTCCAGCCAAATTTTCCCCAGTAGCATCCCCATTCCACTTGTAGTCGGGATGCTCTCTTGGAATTTGGTAACCGCTTTTACATTTGGCAGCATTCTCTCACGAGCGCGTTTGAAGCTCTGTCCGATAATGCTCTTGAACGAGTGTCTGAGGGGCTGAAGCCGCACGCCGTGACGCAGCTCTGAACCTCATTGCCTCATCCTGTCGTGAAGCTTGTGTCTCTCCAGTGCTGTGAGGGAGTGAGTACGCTTCACCATCTTGACCGGCCTTAGAATAGGTTTATTTCCCGTGTTGTCTGTCTCAAGGTTTTTCCATGAGACCCCGAGTCGATGGTAGGCAATGAGCACGGAAGGGGATCCTGCATGTCTCCCAGTGCATTGAGAGTGTCACTTTCGTTATCAGAAGTAGCAGCGGCTTTGCTATCCAAATGCTTCTTGCATTGGGATTTGTAGGCGGATGGTAACTGGTCCAGAATCAGTTGCATGCTGCCTACGTAGGATCCCTAAAAAACAATAAAATTTACAAGTAATTTTCGAAATTTATTCAGAAATAAGTAGATATTCTTACCTCCAGCATACGTCCAGTGTAACCCTTGGGCCTTGACGGCATTTCCTGTCACGCGTTTCGGCTGAGCTGCATTTTCCATATTCTGGTCGGTGAGTCGGTTTTGGGAAATTGCGTTGATGCGTTACTCGACCTACCAGGACAAAGCTAGCGGCTTCAAGGCCGCGTTGGTTTGCCACACTGAATGGAAAATTCAATGAGGTCAACATCAAATGTTCGGTTTAAAATGTATTTTTTCAGCTGAACTCTAACATTCCGTATTCGGTAGGAGGTGACATGATCCTTGGGCACTGGCAAGCCAGGCGCGATGCCCAACAAGCGAGGCGAGAACGGACATCTTTGCCATCTGGGAAAGTGGTAAGCGGGCTTACTCTTGTGGGAGAGAGAGCTTTAGATTCCTGATCTTTGACGGTTGGGATGAGATTGTCTAAGAAATGTCAAATGTGAGTGAGTGATGATGGGATGGAAAAATGACAGGTTTATATTAGCCTAGCTCTCCAAGTGAGCCGTCGAAGGGGGACGCCTAAGTAAATGGTAGCAACTTTTATAACAACGCATGCCCAAATAAAACTCGTGTCAGCAAAAAGCGATCCGACAGACTGTTGAACGTACGATTTTTTTAAAGTCTCGGTCAGTAGTTGGAGTAAGCCTCTACGCCTATTTGCTTTTTAAATAAGCGACGCCGCCTGAATGGATTTCGCTGGAACCGGACCAAGAACTTTGACATGTCAAGGCGAATAAATCGGACTAAGTCTAGTTTTCTCAGGCTCGGTGAAGCCAACAAAACAAATAGCCAAACATGAACCGCAAACAAGATTATTGTTTCCTCGGACGCAGACAGTTTCATAAAATTCAAAAGAGTTTTAATCTATGAATACAAAGCTATAATAAAAGTTGACATAAAACAAAGGCCAAGTTCTTCTTCGTTGGACTGGTTTGATCCGCGAGACTCAAACAACCAGATCTGTCTATAAAACATATTAAGTTATGAGCACATACACACAGTGGGAACACCGGCAGGCAGTCACTGATATTGTGTAACTCAAGATTCTTGAAGATATGATAACGCAAAACAAATAAAAGAATACGTAATACAACCTTCTCCCTTGATAAGTACACATTTTGAGCATATCCATATCGTGTCCCGGCGAGAAGTTTCTACTCGTCAAACCAAAATGGAAATTAGCTGAGTTACACGATACATCGAGAGACGGCACAGGGAACAGTGGAGTTTGTCAAGAGAATTCGGTACGCTAATTTAATCTCCACTGTGCGTCAGAGAATGGAACAGTCTTCATAACCTAAATTGAATACTTCAGACCATATAAGATGAGTATGACGTGCAAAAATGTAGCGCATGCTTTTGTCATATATAGGTATGAGGGTTTTGTACCTGAATATATTATACAAAACGTGGTACAACCCAATCACTACTACCTCGGAACTTACCAACATAACTGGTCTGTTGTCTCCAGTAAGTAGCAGTTGAAACTGTTGATTGTAAATGGAAGCATAGTTGCGGCGCTGAAGCTAGGGGAAGTGTTCCGTTTGAGACGATGAGTCGAGGATTATGTTGAGCACTACTACACCAAAAAATTTATAATTTTAGCATTACTTACTTTATGTGCGTATCTAAGGCGGATTGATCAAGTCTGTGATTTCGCCAACATTGATTTCAAAGATGGGTAGTTACCATTACTACCATATTATAAATTTTAAAATTTGAAAAAATAATGATAACAGTTGCTTCTAAAAGCAATTTCAGGAGAGGAGAGAGTAACAACTGAGAGTGAAGCGGAAAATGATATGAAAATTATTATGAAATAACGTTGAAATTAAACGGGAAAAGACTTAAGTACTCGCAGAATGTACATTTCAATTGCGAACATTTTTTTGCAATTGCTACCATTTTTAGAGATTAGAATGGTGGAGAAATAAAGACAGTTTTACCACATGAATACAATTACGAACATCATCGTTCGCAAAGCAAAAATGTAAAATGACCACCCGTTCATCCATCACACAATCTATTCATTCACAGGCTTAACGTTCCATCCACAACAAGTCATGTAGCGAGGATAAAAAATACAACGCTGATTGTAAATATGCACTCAACCCTCTTTGTTTTTAGAGAAGTAATTATCAACGAGCGCTACACTCCTTTCAACAATTTCTCATCGTTTCCTTCCAACCATTCTTCACGTTTATGGTTGGAAGGATAGCTATAACTTTGCTTCATAATCTAGAAACAGGATGAGTATTGATGCGGAAGCGGCAAAAATTAGATGTGGAAATCCTATTTGTTTATGCATGTACTCAAGCGTGAAGTTATCCAGTAGATAATGAGGTAATCGAAAAAATTCGCAACTTTTACGCTTGAAATACTACCTCGTAATTATTAACATTTTTAATATCTTATCCAATCGGTTAAAAACTTAAATTTTATTGATTTCTAGGTCATTAAGAGTTCCGCGTTGTTACAAAAAATACACCACCAAAGTTTATAATCTCTTCATTTAATGTTGTGGTGGATTTACATTCTTCCTGAACTCTCATATTACCAGCTGGCCAATACATAGTGATGATGATGATGAGAAAACGTCAGATTTGCACAGGACAAATTTTCTGCTTTTCTTCAAGCGTTTTTGCGTATTTCCTGTTATGTCATAATTTTTAAAGAAAATATTATGAAAGCCAATTTGGAATAAAATACTGAACATCTTGTGGGTGTTTGTCTCGTCTCCTAGTTTTTATAAACTCAGCTGCCTAATGATTTCCTGGATCACATTAACCAACTCATTTTTTTTAAATTTTACCATGTGCGTAGTGAGCTTACATAATCAAGGTTTTTTAGAATGAACCCAAAACAAATAAAAAATTACATAATAGCAACCTCTGGCTTGTAAGCACCGATTGCGAGATACCATATCGTTCCAGTCAGAGGTTTGCTCCCAAACAAATTGAAATTAGCTAATTACATAACATGATGATAGCAAAGTGGATTGTGATTTGCAAATCAAGAGAATTTATGCTAATTAAGTCTCAGGTGCGTCAGAATGGAACAGTTCATCCTCAATAAATTCAGTAATCAACGGCTCACAAAAACATCATTTTCCGCGTTTCTCAACGATAATGAGAACATTTTCAGCAATATTGTTCTGGAACTTCTAATTTATAGAGATTTTCAGGCATTTTTTTATGTTTATATCTATATTTATTATAAAATTTACAGCCCAATCACTACCTACCTAAAATTTTATCAAACAACTTGTACTTGTGCGTTGATTTCCAGTCATGTAAAATAGGTGTTGAAACCTGTTGGTTGTAAACTGGAAGAATAGTTTGGCTGGAACTACGAAATGGTTTAGACGTGAGGTTTGTGGTTCGCTCTACTCCAAAAGTTTCTAATTTCTACATAACTTGTTTCTTTGTGGGTAATGTATCATCAATATTTATTAAATTTTAGTTGATAACTTCAGAAGGTAAGTGTTTACTTGATATTAAACAGAATGCAGTAATTTTTGCAAAGTTTTGATACCATTTTTCATAACAATTTGTCGCTTAAATAGAATTTTTTGAAGACGTTACTAGCAATGAAGTCAAATAGAAATTACTTCAGTACGAATACAAGCCGTACAAACATCAAAGGTTAAAAATTGCAAGAAAAGCAACGTAACTCTGATTTGTAAATTTGTGCACACACTCATACATTTAAATTTTATTGAAGTTATAATGAATGAGCGTTACAATCACTTCAGCGTTTTCCCAACTATTGAAGTAAAACAAATTAGACTAATTAGAAATCAGAATCTAGCGTTGAAGTTAATGACAAGGTTTTATTGCTATTTACACATGTAATAATGTAAAACAATGTTGTTCTTAAAAAGATTTTTATACCCTTTAGAAAGAAAAAATCAGCGTGTTTCGTGTGTAATACAGCCACGTCACTACCTAGCTTCAACTAAGCAACTGATGGTCTTGGCAATTGATGAAGACGCACATTACCAGCAAGTGAAATATAGAAAACTGGAATAAGTTTGCGTAAAACTGCGAGTGAGTTAGAACGTGAACTTTTTGGGTTGGTGGAAAGACATTCATGGGAGAAATATTAAAAAATACAGTCCTGTTGAAAACATCCCCGTTGAAAAACAGGCTTTCACCCTAAAAACCAAAATGCGTCTTTATCAAATATTTTTTTTGCTGCAATGACAGTAGAACTGAAATTTGTGGTCGATAAATTCTCATAGAACCTGACTGAAAATCACTTTTCTCAATGGCCTAAAAAGTTCAAACTGCATCCAAATCGAAAATCAGGTAAACAAGACACAACCATATTATTTCACGTATGTCAAATTGGTGAGATTTGTGTTTTTATTATTGTGAAACCTGTATATTTGCACCAAGGTGTGTTTCCACCCGTCATCAACACCAAGTTTCTCACGCTTACCTTCATTAGATAATTATATCTGGCAAAAGAGCATTCACTGTGTGAATTTAGCAGAAGAATAATTACTCTAAAAATTGATGATTGATCGCATTGTGAATTCGCGCAAATAATGAACAAGTGAAATCCCAGAAAATTATGCTTGCAATACAAACTACACAATTTATTTACAATTTTTATACATTGAATCCAATTTTTACATACTTAACCTAGATTGATTTCCAATTCCTGAGACGAATACCGAGTCGTTTCCAAATTACCTCAGATTTCGAAACACATTTTATGAGTTTGGAGCCTTAACATTCTCTCTGAACGCCCCACGCATGTTACCAGCAGGTGAAAACCTTGCAGTAATGAAAGTCTGATACGGCGAGCACTTGGGATTGTGTGCATATCCATACCCAACATATTGAGAGCCAGCCCAAACGGTTTGAGTAAAATGTCCAATAACTCCACCACCAATGCCACCAGACATATTATCAACACCTTGTGGAAAGGGGTAAAACTCGATTTCTTGATACCAACCATCAACTGCACGATACGCATTGGCATTCTCATCATTCGCACCACCAGACGAAGCCAAATTTTCTCCAACAGGTTTCCCTTGAAATAAGTAGTCGGGATGACCTTCCTTGATGTGTACGTCATCACAAGCTGCTGCGCTCTTTTCCGACCAACGCTGAGCTGCTTCTGTGAGCTCCTGGCTGAGACCGAGAGGCTTGGCTCCATGGTGTTCTCTGAACTCATTTAGCCTAGTGTGAATGGCGTTCATCCAAGGCTCGATTGAAACAGTCCGCTCATTCTTCACAGCTTCGATGGCTTTATCGCCATGTTTTCCTCTCAAAGTTTTCATCAGGCAATACGCAAACGCTCGGAAGGGATACGAATTTCCTCCGTCATTGAGAGCCTCACCCTCGTTGTCAGAAGTATCGGCAGATGCACTGTCCAAGTGGGACTGGCAGGCAGACCCGTATTCGGATGGAAGCTCACTTAGAACACTGGGTATGCTTCCTGCGTAAGATCCCTATAAAATACAATATCAAAATGTGTAAACTTGTTGTTGAAATTGGAGGGAAAAAAGAGTTCGCTTTGTAATACCTCTAGAGACTTTCCAGTCAAACCCATTTCCTTCAGACCTGTACTGATCTGGTCTGCTCCACTACATCTGCCCCATTGCTTCGAGTTTGTTTTGGGGAATTGCTTGAGATTCTCATACCAGCAAACAGAAGTAATGGCAGTGTTGCTCTGCGCACTGTTGACGTACAGAAAAATAGTTGTAAGACTTTTTTCGTTTAGAAATCGGATTTAAATATAGTTTCAACTTACATTCCGAACTCGGTTGGACTCATTCCCTCTGCACTTGCTGCTGCTACGAAAGCCAGCAAGGCGGCAATCACTGAGATTCCAGCCATTTTGCTTGATATTTTGAAGCTGATTAAAAGTTGAGAAGTTCAGTCGTTGTGGTGGTATGATTCCAATGAGGTTGATGATGATTATGAGCCGAGAGCGAGCGCTTATATACTAATTTTGAGAGTACCTAAAATTATCTAAAGTGTACATAAATTACGTGAAGATACATGGCAAAATTGAATTTTGTGCAGGTTTCCTTACAAAATGCATGTTAGATTTCTCATTTCCTAGTTTTCGGTTTTAGAATAAAAATTCTATAATACAAAGTAAAGCACCAATGTTTGGATGGGTATGAAACAAGATATTTTCAGAATATCCAGAAGTTGTTGCTTGTAAACAGATTCTTTCTGAAGTTCAGGATTCCTAATGTTTTACTGGGGCAGTCACTCCACATAATGGAGAATCAAGCTTTTTTCCAGTTTCTCAACCAGCTTGGCGAGTTTTCAGACGTGCACATTGTGCAACAAAACAAGTAGCAACTACCTAAACCCATTTGAATGTCAGCAAACCATCGTTCCTCGCACAGAAATACTATAAAATGCATAAAAATCATACAAGTTCAACCGTCATGCAAATTTATTACAGGAAATGTGGAGATAGCCAGTGCTGAATTTTCTTGCATAATGGGATTTGTTTGTAGTTTTAGTTCACTAGACTGAAACAGGTTGCAAGCGCAACAGACATTACAGTTCCGCGTTTCATCTTCATTTTATTTGAAATGCTATTATTTCATACACAGAATTTGTTAGGTAGATTCTAAAATTTTTAGGTACATCATTTCTATACAATCCAATACTAAAATCGGGTTGGCGAGATTCTTACAGCTGAAATTTTTCTCGATGTATTTTCTAGCCATGACCAAGACGTAACCAACAATCTCGTGTCTGTAACAAACAGGTATAGACAACTGACTTTGTTTTGGACTGACTTGAGATGAGACAAAAGAGGAAAACAAACAAAATTATTATGCTGAATGGACAAATGTAAAGTCGTGTTGCAACAAACTAGTTACGCAATTTCCTACCTTCTCTGACCTGAATGAATATTCCTATTAACATTTTCCCACAGACACCAAGAAATAGATTTTCATTGGGTATATTCCTCTTCGTACCTTCCTCCAAAAAAACTGATGATGAGTATTCATGCAAACTTCAGCTGTAGAGCTGTGAAGTTTTTTAAAAAATAAGCAAATGCAGGGCTTTATGCTGAAATTCATTTCACGGCTAATGATACGTCGACCAGTTCAGCTTTATCATTTGTACGATTTGGATGTGGTGTTTGTTCCTCAGTTTACTGTGTCATCTGATCTCAGGCATCATCAGGTTTTTTTGGGGTAAGTACCGAATATAGTAAGTAAGACGTAACATTTAATTTTTCTTTTTGGAAACTAAAATCTTTTATTTTGAAACCTCGAGTTTGAAAAGTGTCAAACGGTTTGAACTTACGAGCAAAGTACGTTGTCGATGCAACACGGAATCGAACCACTTGTGTTGCAAATTGTGGACATTTACGAATAACTAGTATTCCCAAAATATTGGCCTTAAATAAGCTTTTTTGTTTCCGTGGAAACGGATTAAATTTTTAAAAATGCACTACGCCTATGCATTATGCCATTTCATGAAATTTTAGTTTTTCAAAATTTTGGCCAAAAATCGATTGGACTTACATTCTGATGTTGTAGATCTTAAAACCAAGCATATTTGTCAGTTTTATACGTTTTTTGACAAAACATTTGAAATTTTCAAATAACTGCTCAAACCTTATGCAATTTAACATGTGAAAAATCAAAGTAAACCCACCTTATCAGTTTTTGAAAGTTGTCATTTTCAAAACTTTGATCCGCTGCCACGGAAACAAAAATGCCCATTCAAGGCCAATATTTCGGGAATACTAGTAATTCATAAGTGTCTACAATTCGGAACACAAGTGGTTCATTTCCGTGTTTCATCGACTACGTACTTTGCTCGTTAGTGAAATGTAAATTTCTTTGATAAAAATAATCCAGCTATCTGTTTCGTACACATAAACTAAACTATTTTGCCAAGTTTGAGGAAGTTTACTTGCAAATCCGGAATCCAATTTAGTATCAAAGTTAAACTCTTCGAATGTAAATCCATGGAAAATCGATGTAGTCACCTAACCTACGATAATAATTCCGATTTTGTTTAATCCAAATATATGTTTTTAATATTTGATTTGCAAACTAATAATTTGTGAAAATTCTTGATTCGAGTTCAATTTCCCGGATAACAGTGAAATACAATACCAGTGGTTCTTATTGCGGGGAAATTTTTGGGCAACGTCAGTCGGCGCGCAGCCGCCGCTGGTGGCCGATCCGGCTGAATACAGCTCGAGCCACTGGTAGCCGGTACCGACAAATCCAGCCGGTCAAGCTGCCATCAGCCGAAAACAGTTGATACCTGCTGATAACAGCCAAATTTGGCTTAAAATTAATTATATTTAATTAAGGTCAAACTCGACCGCCAAGAGCTTATTTTTATCGAATTCTACGTGCTGTAATGCATATGTAGGCAAATTTTTTGAAAAAATTGAATTGGGAATTCCAATGTAGAAATTATCAAAGAAAAGGTAGCTCACCAGAGGTATCAATACGTGGCATTCTACAGCTATTTGGTGGTTTTAACACTACGTATTAGTTGGTCAAGTTATACGATGCAAATTAGCTAAACTTGACAGCACAAAGACAATAAATTAAGTGTTTGATTCGTTTTCGCAATTCGGCAGATGGATTGTACGCATCTCTGGTAATTTTAATATTGTTTCAAACCCGGCCGTTGGTGGCTGGGCGGCTACGCAGTGGCTCCGGCTGTCCGTACTCGAGATGTATTCAGCGGATCCGGGCCACCAGCAGCCGGGTGGCGCTGACTGACGGTGGTAAATTTGAATTTTATATTTTAGATTGTTTATCAAGGTAACCAAGTTTTGTTGTATTAAACGGTGCTCGTTTCCTAATCTGGTTTCATTGACGGTGAAAAATTTTTCATGCATTTAGTAAACACAAATATTGATGCTGAAACGTAATAATAGTTTTATTTACAAATTTTGATTTATATAAACAAACCCAATCTTTTCAAAGAAGAATAAACTTATACTAACTATACACATGATTTGGTATCCAGGTCAAAACGAGGTCCATATCGTTGCCGTTAAAATCCACAATATTTGTTTTTCCTTACTGAATTCTAGGCTTGACATTTTCTTTAAACATGTTATTATAGTTGCCAGCTGGGAAATATCGAGCAGTGATAAAGAACTGTGGTCCTTGAGGACAATTGGCATTAAACGCGTATCCATATCCAACCCGTTGTGAGGCAGCCCACACGGTTTGGGTAAAGTGGCCAACTTTCAAAAACAGTGCTCTTTGCTTTCTTGTGTCTTTGATACCACCTTGGGCCCATGGATAGAACTGGATTTCCTCATACCAGCCATTAGCAGCAGTGTATGCATTCACCTCTTCAATATCATCCCCAATGACACCACCACCAGCCAAAGACTCTCCCATGGCCTGTCCAGGATGATAGAAGTTATCAGGATGATCGTCAGGAATGTGATTACCTTGTTGACAATTTGCAGCGTTCATGTCCGACCATTTTTGTGCCTTTTCAATGAGCTTGCTATCGAGCGCAAGTGGAGTTGAACCATGGAGAGCTCGGAACTCGTTTTCTCTATCATTGAGTACGTTCATCCAATGCTTGCCACGATTGATTCTCTCTTCCTTTACAGCACTCACGGCTTCATCGCCATATTTTCCTCTCAAGGTCTTCATCATGCAGTAAGCAAATGCTCGGAAGGGGTACTCATGTCCTTGGTCACCAAGCGCGTCACCCTCTTTTTCAGTAGTATCTGCGGAGCCGCTAACCAAATCGCTTTTGCAGTTTGAGCTGTAGTCGGCTGGAAGTACGGACAAACGTTCGGGTAGCCACTTGCTAAAATATTTCTAATAAAAAAAGTTATGATTGATCAGATTACAATTTCCACCATCGAATTCTACTTTAAATTATACCTGTTGCTCATCTTCAGAGATCCTCTTCATTATATCTTTTTTCTTTTGTTCTGCTTGAGTGGCACACTGAGTGAAGGCTTTGGTGTTGGTGGGGATCTTCTTGAGATTCTCGTACCAGCAAACAGCTTCATAAGCTCTGGTTCCCATTTCCCTTTTTAATTTCAAATACAATTTACAATCAGTCCAAGATTTTCTTTTGAAAATATTTTTAAAAACTTACATTCCAAACTGAGCTGGGGTCAATGCTGATGCTGAAAAAGCAACAGCAAGAAACGCTGCGACTAGGGCAATGCGAGCCATTGTGCCCGATTCGTAGTTTAAGCTTCTTTGAGGTTGATAGTTGAGCAAAGCTGCAAGATTTCTGAGTAGGTATTGATTCTCTTGAATCAGAATGGACTTGATGATGATTTACTTGGGAAGACGAACTATTTATACTAATTTTGAAACTACCTGAAGCTACCGAAGTAAATAGCAATTTACAACATGTTTAGCAAACTCTTACGTATTTCCTGTTGTTTGTAATTTTAAAAAATGTAGACAGCTGTATGGCTCCATTCTTTTTGTACCTATATGAAATAATATTCTGGACACCATGGGGTTTCTTGTCTTGACTCCTAATTTTTATAGAATTTAGCTGCTGTAGACTCATTTCCTGGAGCAATAAACCAACCTATTTTTCATGTTCTAGGGTACGAAACCATTTTACATCATGAAGATTTCTCACTATAAAATAAAAACTAATAAAACTTACATAATACCTAGTTCTTTCTTCCTGGTTTGGCTTTTGTCGAATATCAAGCATTCAAGTCGTTCCAGGTGGAGATCTACTCGAGGCGAGATGGAAATGGATAAGTTACATAACAAAAAGAATGTAAACAAGTTTGTGTGTAAATTTGCAAACCAACGAATTTGTAGCAACCAAGTTCATGCGCGTCAGAATGAAAGAAAAGGAAACCGCTCATCCTCAATAAAACCAATGTGCGTTTCTTTTACAATAAAAACACTTCTTTTTCCGTGTTTCTAGACGATAAATAAAACTGGTTTACACATTTTGTTGCTAGTTTAAAAAAAAGTTTTAGCAAGATTTATTATGTAAATTGGAAATTTATAGACGCACGTTTGATTCTATATCTTACGTAGTATTATTGAAAAAACTTTCGTACCACAAGAAATCTACAAGGGGTTACTGGTACCGCCTATCTCCAACTTCGGTGTTGGGTTCTGACACCAGAAATACTTGCTCGTGACGGCAATTCATGAAGATGTTGATACTCATCCAGGTTTTTATTGAAAACTGGAGTAGTTTTGCTGAAACTACGATAAGGTTTGGATGTGAGTTTGGTGAGTTGGCTGCTGTGCTAAAAAAGTTAGCTAGTTTTAACTACCTTCTGTCGCCATAGCTGACGTTTTTCAAATTTAAATCAATGTTTACGTTTCTGACATCACAAAAAAAGTAAGTTTTTATAATTTAATGAATAATTCCTTTCTAGGGTTCTTCCTCTGCGGACGGTTTTTATTAGCATTTTATAAGCATTTTTCAATAAAAACACCAAGTTGTTTGCAAGTTGAAATCGCACTACATTTTCATTGTGAAGCCTGTTTGTCTAAATTCGAAACTTCACAGTTCTTGTTTTCTCACCATTTATTGCTTTGGAGGTTTCACATTCTTCCTGGCCTCCTACATCATTTAGTGCGTCTTTTTTATTGTCGGATGTTTCAGCGGGTAGACTATCCAAGTTGGAAATGTATTCAGATGAGAGTCCATTCAGGTTATTGTTCATACATTTTCTTTATCTTTTCTTTCCTTTTATCACAGTTCAAAGCTGATTTAAGTTTTTATACCAGCAAGCAGAAGTCTGTGTTTGATTGGTTTGGATCATGAGAGCAGTAAATGAAATTTCATCGTAAAATGAATTTCAAAATTAGGATTTCTTCAACTTGAATTCTAAAATTAGATGGATACACTTACGTACATGACACGTTTGGGATAACTCGTTATAAACGTATATAATAATCGTGTCACGCCTCTCCCAAGTTTTACAACATATCCCTTCAAAACTATTGAAGATGGTACCCGAAACAAAATCAACGTACATCCGCAATTCGGCTTAGCCATCCCCAGCAACAACACCAACCAGAAACACATATGATGAATGAAAACCCATGATAGTATTTTTATCAACACCCCAAACCAGTCAAAAAAGCTGAATATGCTTAGTAGGTGAGCAAGTTTTCTTGTATATTTTTATGTTAAATGTTGATCACAAAACCAGTTTTTCGTTCCTCGTTTCATTCATTTTCTACCACGAGCAACCAAACGATTCATTGCGATACAAAATAGTAGGCTGTTTGTAAGCTGAAACCACCACCTCCACATGTCAAATTGTAAAACCTGCTCTTCTACATTCGACGCTTCACTTTCAAATCTTTTTCATGACTGATATCATTGGGATTTGTTTGAATATTTAGCATAAATTCAGTATCGAGCTGAATCACCTGCGGTAGAGATAGATCGTTACAAACATCAACCTGATCGTTTTATGTGGTCTGTAAGTTGCTTTATATTTCTTCCTAATATAATGAAAACCTTTTTATTTTTACAGCTTCAAACGTTTCTACTTTCAACATTTGCAAGTTTTCTGACTGCAAACATGAAAGTTTTATGATGAAGCAAAAATGATAATCTGAAATTTCAATTTTTATGCTTGCAACACTAACTATACATTTTATTTACAATTTTTAAAATTTACAAAGAATCGAATTGGTTTATAAACTTAACCTAAATTGATTTCCATGACCGTTTAAGAATACCGATTCGTAACCAAATTTTTTTAGCCATTCTCAACCTTAATGTTGTGGAGGTTTGACATTATCTCTGAACGCCCCACCCATGTTACCAGCAGGCCAATACCTGGCAGTAATAAATGTCTGATATGGTTGGCATTTGGGATTGTGTGCATATCCATACCCAACATATTGAGAGCCAGCCCAAACGCTCTGGGTAAAATGTCCAATAACTCCACCACCAATGCCACCAGCACTGTTATCAACTCCTTGGGGGAATGGGTAACTCGCAATTTCTTGATACCAACTATCAATGGCACGGTATCCATTGGCATTCCCATCATCAAGACCACCACCAGAGTACAAATTTTCTCCAACAGCTTTTCCATGAAATAAGTAATCGGGATGACCTTCCTTGATGTGTACGTCGTCACAAGCTGCTGCGCTCTTCTCAGACCAGCGTTGAGCAGCGTCATTGAGCTCCTGAATCATGTCAAGTTGCTTCACACCGTGAAGTTCTCTGAACTCATTCTGTCGCTTGTGAATAGCATTCAAAAACGGCTCGATTGTGTGGGTTCGCTCTTCCTTTATAGCTGCAATTGCTTTTTCTCCGTGTTTTCCTCTCAAAGTTTTAATCAAACAGTAGGCAAATGCTCGGAAAGGATACTCAAAACCTTGATCATTGAGAGCATCACTTTCGTTATCAGAAGTGGCAGCGGCTTTGCTGTCCAAGTGGGCCTTGCAGTTGGATTTGTATTCGGATGGGAGCCCATTCAGAATATTGTCCATACTATTTCCATAACCTCCCTGTAAAATAAATAGAGTAGAGTTTACATATGTGGCTACCATTTCGCTCAAGTTAATTTGGGTGCATTTAGTTTTTTCATGCCTCCAGCATAGCTCCTGTGTGACCCTGTTCCTTCAACATATTCATGATCTTTTCCGCGGAGCTACATTTGTTGTACTGCTTTGTGTTCGTTTTGGGAAACACTTTGAGGTTCTCGTACCAGCAAACTGAAGTCAGAGCTTGGTTCGTTTGGATCCTGTGGTAATAAACAAAATTAGTATTCAAAAATAATATAATAAATTTTGAATTTTCAGCTTACATTCCGTATTCGGATGGGCTCACTCCCTCGGCGCTTGCTGCAGCTGCGAATGCCAGCAAGGTGGCAATCACTCGGATTCCAGCCATTTTGCTAGGAAATTCGGAGTTTGTTTGATAGTTGATGAAAGAGAAGTAGATAACTGTGGTTGCTTGAGTTCCAATAAGATTGATGATGATGATGGGTTGAGAGTGTGCAGCTTTTATACTGATTCTGAAAGTACCTCATACTTCCCTAAAATAAAGCAACCCCGCAATGAACATATACAACGTCCGCATAAGAAGATTTGCCACGTTTGATACAATTCGGATTTAGAATAAAAATTGGTGCAAACTAAAGTAAAGCTCCAGAGATATTTTATTAATGAGGTTCAGAAAGTGGTTGCTTGTATTTACATTTTTACCGAGTTTTACGGCCAATTTTATGTATTCCTGAAACATGCATAAACAATTTATATAAAATGTATTTTTTCCCTATTTTCTCAAGTTGAGCTTTGAGATTTCAGACATGCTCTTTGCTTTGTGTGCGAAACTCAGATCATTACCGCAAGGTACGGGGAATGTTTATGTACGTAAACTGAACAAACAATGAGTACCTAAAACCCATACGTACCTCGCACAAGTATTTCTTCAAGACGTGAAATTATTGTAAAAATGATTTTAAATTAAATCTTGTCTTGTCTTAAAACTTGAAGCAAGATGGAATATAACTGCTGAAAAGTATAGAGATGTTGTTATCGTGTGTTGAATGTTTTCCGCGTTTTATTTTTAGCTGGAGAATAGTCGATGTTAAAATATTATGTAAGCTCTCGTATTTGTTTATTTTTGTCGTGCAAGCTGTGCCATGAAGAAGACGGAAGACTCTTGGTGGAATTGGCATTTTATAAATATTGTTGCTTTGCTCAGAACTGGAAAGAAGAATATTTAATGTAAAAATGTTCTATTAAAAATTTCGTGGAAGGCCGTGTCGATACGTACAAACTTGAGTAGTTACGGTTTTTTTACAGAATACAGCCACGTGGATTTTGCAGGATTGCAATAAACCAAGATTTTCATTAGGTACATTCCATTGCCACCAAAGAATAGAGATGCGTTCATACTATTTTAGTGTTTCAAGATTTTTTATACTATGAAAATTCTCCGAACATTCAGTGAAGGAAACTTTAGTAGAGCTGAATCATTCACAGAATATACACACTTTCGTTTTTGTTGGCACTTCTTTAGCAATTTATACTACTACTCTGTCAGTCGGTGTTATAACAGATACGTCGAATATGGTCTCATTCATCAGTTCCGGTAAGTTGATAAATATATATAAATAACTCATTTTGCCACGCTTTATTTGTGCTGATTTGGGAATTCGGATGTTTACTATTATTATTATTTATTATTATTATAAGGATTATTTATTAATATTATAAATTATTGTTTATTAATACTATAATAGTAACACATATACATGTATTGGAACGAAATTCACTACGAGGATCTGGTCAGACGTGAAAATTGCCGATTTGGCAGATACTCATGGAGATTATTCATTTATATGAGAAATGAACGTGAACACCGACATGCGTTTCGAAAAAATCGATTTTTTTCGAAATTTTTCCCCAAACCGCATCTCGGTGACCATCCCATATTATGGGCATGTTCATTTCTCATGTAAATGAATGTTCTCCATGAGTATCAGCCAAATCGGCGATTTTCACGTCTGACATGTATCCTCGTCAGTTGATATAAAATTTACGTTGCTGAAAGGGAAAGGGTGTTTAAATTTGGTGCAGTAGCAATAAGTTTCAGTCAGTAAGTCCATCAAAACTTTGTCAGAGTCTTTGTATCGTTTCCAAAAAATAGTGATGGTGATCTGAAACTGGTTGTGGATTTGTTGCATGAAAAAAGGAGTAGATCGTTGAACCGCATCAGAAAAGAGAATTATAGTAGCAAGGTGGAAGTGTGAACACGGTCGGCTCACCTTATCAAACCACTTTTATTTAATCCTGATACAAATGAATGAAGGGCTTCCAGTTTTCTTAGCAGCCAACCAATCCTACTTGTGTTCTTTGGTATGTAAACATGTTGAAAGGATTTTATCTCATATAAATTACCATAAGCAACCAACAACAATGGTGTTTATATGATAATAACCGCTTTGGTTTTTGCATACTGACACATTTATATTGTACATACATTGCGTACTATAAACGACGGCGAGTCTAGAGTGATTATAAAAGTAAAAAAGCTGGCAAGTTTTTGCAACGGTCGAGAATATAATGTTCATGATTGACAACAGTTTTCCCATGATTTACTACACGCTCTGCTAAACAAGTTTCCTCCTCTGTAAATAATGAATGAGAAAGGAATGTGAACCAGAGCCAGGCAAATTTCATGCTTCAACTAAATGCTATTTTTATTAACGAATTTTTGCACAATGAAATGAACAACATTTTTGGTTTTCGTATACTTAAAAACAGACCGGGTCAGAATCCGACGAAATTTTGAATCCCACTTTGGTTTAGTTTTGTGGAGGGTGCACCTTTTGGGGATACATATTGTTGAAGTTACCAGCAGGGCTGTATCTCGCAGCAATGTAGGACTTGAACATGGGGCAATCTGCATTATAAGCATAACCATATCCCACATACTTAGTATCCTCCCAAACGGTTTGAGTAAAGTGACCAATCTTCTTGAAAAGAGCGTCATTGTTCCCTTTGAAACCTCCGGAAGCATATGGATAATCCTTGACCTCCTCATACCAGCCATCGGAAGCAATATACGCGTTTATTTCTGGGATATCAGCACCTCCAGATCCGGCTAAAGATTCTCCAGTTCCAGCTCCATGCCATTGACGACCAGGATCCTCCTTTTTGGAATGGTACTGGCTGCACTCAGCGGCCATCTTGTCAGCCCATTGTTGGGCAGCTTTGTCAAGATCTCCAACACGTTGCATGGGGGAAACTCCGTGACGGGCTCTCCATTCATTGTCTCTGTCGAGGAGAACGGATTTCCAGTGTTTGCGACCCTTAGTCCTCTCAGTCTTCACGGATTCAACGGCATCAGCTCCGTGGAGTTCGCGCAAGGTGGAAAGAAGGCAGTAGGAAAAGGCCTTGAATGGATACGTGTTTCCACCGTCGTTGAGAGCATCACTTTCATCAGAGGTTGGGGTTGCATCAGCATCCTTCAAGTATTTGCTGCATTGGGAACCGTATTTGGATGGGAGATGGTCCATGGACTTCTCTTGAATCCATTTTCCGTAGTATTCCTTGCGCTGGCTGTCTTCTTTCATGGATTTCTTGATGTAGTCGTTCTGGAATGATGCGGATGAACGCACTGCAAATTGGTTGGTATTTGTCTTGGGGAATTGCTTGAGGTTTTCGTACCAGCAAATAGCATCGTAAGCTTTGACACCCATGTCCCTAAAACAAGAATTTTAAAAATTAAATTTTTGAATTTTTTTGAAAAAAATTGGTATTTTTTTAAAACTTACATTCCAAATTCGGTTGGAGTCATAGCGCCAGAGCCAGCTGCCAGTGCTGTGACGCAAAGCGCCAAATGCAAATCGGGCCATGATATTTCAATCGGGCGGAGAAATATGGGGAGTTTTTCAGCTGGAGTTTCTTCTGTGGTCAGTGAGTTGGTTGAGGTTTATGGACTGATGATATGTCCAGATTTTATGGCCTTTTTATATGAATCCAATAGCTTCATTTCGTTCTACTAAAAAACTATGAGTTTCCTGCAAAATTCGTATTCACGGTTTATATTTACTTCCATAAAATACTTTTAGGTACGTGTTTGTAAGCTATTTTTTACATAGGTACGTATTTCCCATTTAGGTAGTTATTTTTCGTTGATAAATTAAATTAATTGCGTGCTTTACTAGAAAATATTACATAATTATTACCTCATCCTTGTTTGTTCCAGTTTGTGTGAACCTGCTTTCCTAACGTGAATAATTGGTCAGAGAAAAATAAGATCCAGACCAGAACCAAAACAATATTTTCTTCCTGGTTTAGATTTTTTAAATTCAAGACAATGGGATTTTGTGGCGTCTCCTATAATTAGGGTTTGTCTTTGGAACAACTTTATTTCACGAGGATTTAATTTATTCCTCACCACAATCTTCCTAGTTTTAACACGTCATTTTGAGCAATAAGAAAAAATGGGAATCTGTGATATAATTAGACTAATTATCTGATGCGGTAATCGCAACAAAGAGTCTTCCTGCAACTCCCACTGGTTTCAGATTATGTAAAACAAAAAAATAGCTCCAGAAGAAGTTTTGCTTACAAACAAACACGTATGAATTACATAACAAGGAAAATCCAAGCGTGAAGTGTGAGTTGTATGAACTCAACTGGAGAAACAAACTTGAATTGTTGATATGAATACAAAATATTATGATAAAAGTACCTAAGCACATAGTATACAGATACAAATCTTAGATTCTAGAACCAGCTCTGTAGATTTATTTTGCAGACACGGCGTGGGAGAATCTTTTTTGCGATGAAATGAACGCTTGAGTGAAACTCACTCATATTACGTAACTCCAACAAAGTACCTAATTCATGTATTTTAGTATGGATTCGTATACGTACCTACCTACATATTTGAAACAATTCTAGAAAACAATACTTACACAATATCAAATTGGGAGAGCAATTTCAGCCAGTGTTGCTCGATTTCTGACACTCTGCTGGAATCCTTCTTTGAGTTTAGATTAGAACGAAAAATGTGTAGCATTGAAAAAAAACTAAATTTCTTATCAACCTCGTTTTTGTGTCTTTTATTGCAGTTGTAGACATCTGAACTCCAAAAGAAAAATTCCATTTGCTCTGAACTGATCTAATATTCAATCAAGTTTGCACATATAAAACTCGAATGATTTTTTCACGAAAAATATCGGTAAGATTTGTTTCTATTCTTCACGATTTTCTCATCATTCATTGGCTAACCAATATAATATGGATTTTCAGGGAAAGGCAATATTCAACGGTACACGTACTTCCGTTTACTACCAACTCCAGAATGGAATCCAGTTCGAAAAAACAGATTGGTTTTCTTCCAACACGCGATTCAACTGATTCAAGAAAAAATGGAAGCAGTTGTAAAATAGGTGAGTATAGTGATGATGATGATTTATGATGATTTTCATTCGTTTTTTGTTGAGTTAAAAAATACCAAATGTTTTTAATCACAGCCTGCTGATGGATAAATCCGCCAATTTAAATGCTTGAACTGTACTATTTTTATTCACAAATTTTTACACCTCTCGTTGAGTTGAGAGAAAGCAGTAGGCAGATGCCTTGAATGGGTATTCTTGTCCATCATCATTGAAAGCGTCGCTTTCATCAGTAGCTGGGGTTGCATCAGCATCGTTAAACTATTGGTTGTATTGGAACCGTTGCTGGAATTTCTCCATAGCAAACTCCTCTATCCATTTCCCGTAGTATTTCTTGCGCTGGTCGTCCTCCGACATTTTCTTCTTGATGCTGTCGTTTTGGAACGAGGCGGCAGAACACATTTGAGGTGAGCTTTGATATCCGTTTTCGGGATTTGCTTGAGGAATTCATACCAGCAAACAGCATCGTAGGCACTGACACCCATGTCCCTGAAAAAAATTAAAACAAATGTCATAGATAAAAGGAATTCCTAAAACAAGCCGAAAATTTAAAAAAAATTGTTAGAATAACTTACAGCTTCAAACCAAAATTCAAACATCATCCTCGTGTTGTTCAGTTTCTGTACATTTTCAATAAGTAGCCAACTACGTTATAGACCATGGCTCCAATACAACGAAGTTTTCTGTCTGGTTTGCATTTTTAAAATTAAAAAACGAGTCATGTTTTCAGAACCATCCCCACCATTATGAATTGCTCTTGAGCATCATCATCATCATCCTAGTTTTCAACGCGTTATATTGAGCAATGAGGAAACGAACATAAAGGCGAGTTACGTAATAAAGTTGAGTGACTTGGTGGCAACAACCTGATTCTGTAATCGAAATCAAGTGATTTTCTACTAGTCCACTTTCGTGTAAAATGAAAACAAAACTGGTAAGTCCTTTTTATTGAGTTTGAGCAACATAAACACAGGTTGTTGATGATAAAGGTAGTTTTGAAAGCAAGTACGGATATGCATCCTGGATTTCAGAACCAGCTCTGCAGCTTTATGGCGTGGGAGAATAATTTTTACAAGGGAGTAAACGCTTGAAAGACTTCATTCTACAACTCATATTACATTATCAATTTTTGGGTACGAAGTACCTAGACTTATATCAAACCACCTCTTCTTTTATATCCAGTCACTCTGTTTGAAACTGAGCTCAAGTTCAGACTCAAATTTAGAATGTATCACACCAATAATTTCTTAGCCAGTTGTAAAATATATTGGAATTGTGCCGTCTAGTTAACTGACTTAAAAAAATAACTAATGCGAATAACTTTACTCAGGAAAAAAATTACTGAAGTAAAATTCATTTGGTGATGATGATAATGTGATCATAATTTTCCAATGGATTTTTTATGGTTCTGTTTCTAGAGCTTACACAGAACGAGTTTCTTTCAAAAACCCTGCATATAAACATAATTTGAATGCTTCAACTAAATACTATTTTTATTTACGAATTTTTACAAAATGAAATGAACAACATTTTTGGTATTACATATTATACACTGAAAACAAACCGGGTCAGAATCCGAAGAGGGTAAACCACTTTGATTTACTGTGGAGGATGTACCTTTTCAGGATACATATTATTGAAGTTACCAGGAGGGCTGTATCTCCCAACAATATAGGATTTGTACATGGGGCAATCTGCATTATAAGCATAACCATAGCCCACATACTTGGTATCCTCCCAAACTGTTTGGGTAAAGTGTCCAATTTTCTTGAAAAGTTCGTCATCATTTCCTTTAAAACCTCCAGAAGAAAATGGATAATCTTTATTTTCCTCATACCAGCCATCCGAAGCAAGATATGCATTAACGTCCGAAATATCTGCTCCTCCTGATCCAGCCAAGTTTTCTCCAGTACTTTTGCCTCTCCATTGACGTACTGCATCATCATTTTTGGAATGGTATTGGCTACACTCAGCGGCCAATTTGTCAGCCCATTGTTGGGCAGCTTTGTCAAGATCTCCAACACGTTGCATGGGGGAAACTCCGTGACGAGCTCTCCATTCATTGTCTCTGTCGAGGAGAACAGATTTCCAGTGTTGCGACCCTTGGTCCTCTCAGTCTTTACAGCTTCGATGGCAGTATCTCCATGAATTTCTCGTAGAGTTGAGAGAAGACAATAAGAATAAGCCTTGAAAGGGTACTCATTTCCACCGTCGTTGAGAGCGTCACTTTCATCAGTAGCTGGGGTTGCATCAGCATCCTTCAAGTATTTGCTGCATTGGGAACCGTATTTGGATGGGAGGTGGCCCATGGACTTCTCTTGAATCCATTTTCCGTAATATTCCTTGCGCTGGCTATCATCTGACATGGTTTTCTTTATGTAATCGTTTTGAAATGAGGCAGAGATGGAGGCCTGCTGGTATTGGTGTAAGGTGGAAGGTTTTATCTATGATATAATGCCTTAGCAGAATATTTGAGACTAAACTCAGGATCTTTAGGGTTTGGTATGAGTAACATATACCACATTTTATTCTAAGGTAAAGAGCATCATAAGTTACATGAGTCATGTATGGAATTA
This sequence comes from Orchesella cincta, assembly GCA_001718145.1. NCBI lineage: Eukaryota > Metazoa > Arthropoda > Collembola > Entomobryomorpha > Orchesellidae > Orchesella > Orchesella cincta. Next base: position 28,910 of record LJIJ01002260.1, read on the forward strand.
CCCTATTCATGAGCCCTACTTAACCTAACGTGACCAAATCCCTCAGTCACGGACGCAGGCGTATCACACCGCGTCGTATGCACACTAGCATGTATGCAGAGGTCCGAATCACACGGACTCCAGAGTAGAATTGAAGACATTGACACTGGGTCTGGAGCTCTTTATATAGCTCCAGCCCTTCTTAACCTAATACAATATTCCATACAATTTTAGCAAGGAAAAGGAAATGAGAATGAGTACATTCAGAGCAGCAAGCTGCATGATTATTCTAATAATATTTGCTTAAATCTATTTCTTAAACCTATGCATATAAACTCCCTTACACGCCCCCACACAGCTGAACGGGTTGTGCA
>LJIJ01002261.1:0-29245 GCA_001718145.1 Orchesella cincta
ATGCTCTAAAATGGGTAATTCTATGGTATGTCAAATATGCTCTAAAACCGTACAAAATATGTTAAAAACTCTGACTTTAGGGGTGCTTAACCCAAAAAATTTAGGTTTATTCGATGTAGTACCCAGTTTTCTGGTGCTAATTTAAAAATTTAATATAAGTGCATATTTATATCTATTATGAGTTCAAAGACAAGACATTTTATTAGATGCATGTTAACTGCATAGCGGTTAAAAAATTGTTAAAAAGTTTTTTTTAGTGATTTTTTGCATGCTTAAACCCAAAAATCTCTTAAAATTTGATTTTGCATACAATATTCCCTAAAAAATGCCAAAATATATGAAAAATATGCAAATATGCTGTAAAACCCAAAATATGCAAAATATGCCGCAAAAACTTCGTCTCAATCGACCTGTTTTTATGCATATTGTTCACATGCAAGACGACATATCTGTCAGTTTGCAAACAAAAAGTAAGTAAAATCATAACAATCCGAACCGTACTAATAATGTTTTCATCCACCTCAAATAGCACCTTGCCCCGGTTATGTGTCCTTCGTTCTGGGACCACATCAGCTGCATTAGAATTGACTTCTGCCTCCTCTCCAGCTGGCTGTGCTACCTTAGGCAGGCTTTCAAATTTATCGGCACCACCTGCCTTATTTAAACAGGGTGCATCTGCAAACACAAGATACGACTTTTTTTAAATGGAATCCAAAAAGTAAGGTTTAAGTATTACAACAAACCAATTTGTTTTTTGTTCACCTAAGAGTCTCGCCAAGGTAGGCGCATTGGATTGTTGTGCACAAGTACTGGTTGCTAACTCGGTTTCATGTTGCCCCAAGGTGGAATTATTTCCGGATTGGGAAGGAGATTCTCCTTCACTCCCAGCAATAGCAGCAGGAATCTCTTCTTGGTTCAGGGTTACTACAGAAGATGATCATGAAGTCTCAACTCCGGATGATGACGGGAGCTCAGGCATATTGTATCCCACCTCAACAACTCCTCCACTCCATTGGTTACTGCAGCCCCTGCCTCTTTGCAGCCCATGCGGTGGGTATACGTGGGACACAGTCTGGCTAAAACGCGTCGTCTGCGTTGATTGCGTAATTTACGTAAATCCGTGTTTCTCTCAACCATGGATTGAAAATATTGATCATGTTTTTCTCTCATGATATTTTGAGGAGTTCTTGCCATATGCATCTGTTGCTGCTGCCGGAATGATGCTGGATAATAAGAATTAGGAGGTGTCCCATATTCGTTCTGCTGCTGAGGCATCATGATATGATGTAGTGGTGGAGGTGGCACCTGATTATTGTAAGAAACTGGTTGATTCTGCTGTGCCAAGATTGAACCTGTATAATTGTGTCCTTCCTCAAGATAAGCAAAGAACTCTTTGCTATACGGTCCTGAGCTGAAGCTGGGCGTTTCCTTGTTAGCCTGCAAACCCAGTTCCCTTTGCTGTTCCGTTGTCAAAGCATGCCAGTTCTGGTATGGTTGGTCTGCCACCTGGGTTTCGAATTCATACAAAGCAATTGCTAATAAAGTTATAATTTAAGACATATTTCAGCACATGATATGTATGTTGATCATAGTCATGTACCTGTGCAGTTGATGACTCCTCAGTAGTCAAGCTCATCGATTCAAGAGCTGGAAAACTGTGTCTACCATCATGATTGTTCCAATTGTTCTCGGTAAATCGATTGTGAGTTATATTATGCCCCTCCCTTTCGCTGTAATACGGATCTTTGTCTGCATATAAGAAGACAAAATCCACGTAACTATTAAAATGTTGTAAACGTAAGATCAAAAGAGCAAAATGTATCATGATTGCTGCTTAGCACATATTGACTTCAATCATTGACATGTCATAATGAGGCCTGAACGGAACCTGTATATTCCTTGATGGAGCAGCTGACCTGGTATTGTGGTCGTAAACTTTTATGAAACTTGAAAAAACGTGAAAAAACAATTGGGCGGTGTCCTTTAAAAGTATGTATTTACAAAAACGGCCGTTCTGGACTTTCAAGGAAAGTTGAGAAATCTTAAAATGATGACAAATTTACGATCCCATGCGAAAAAACTAGCATGCCTGCTAATATGTAAATGACCTTTTACGATATACAGTTTTGTCCGAAAAATTAAAAATTGACATAATATGCTGATGGGTGACGGAACCAATTAGAAATATCAAAAGCAGTTTAGGAAATGCAAGAATAAATATGCAAAAAAAAGAACGGCCAGACAAGCAATTTATGCAGTAATAATTGAATTTTTACCAATTACCTTGTTCTCCATTTGGCTCGGATGAGGAAGTCTGCGATGCACCTCGGTAGAGCTGTTCCACTTCGCCACTATTTGCTTGAAGAGGCGCCATTGGCCCAAATCCACTCGGTGAAAAGTTGTTCTCATATTGCTGATGACTAGGCCGTGGGGAGGGCGTATGTGGAAGTCCAGGGATATTTCCTGGAAATTGCTCCAAATACCTGTTATCGTCATGACTATAGCCCCGAGAACTGTAAATGGGAACTACACTCTCGTTCCCCGAAGCAGTCACATGATGAAACGACTGTGGAACATTGAGAACATATTGTTCCCGTTCTTCTCGTGGCCCGTGGTACTGTAAAGGTGGTGGAGGAAGGGATGTACGGACTCTGGTAACCTCATAGGGTTGAGGATGTACCAACGCTCTGCCAATTATCCGGGGTGGAGGTACGTACACCTCCGTGTAAGCAGGGTGGTTGCGTTCCGGGTGGGTTTCCATTTTTGGAATTTTGCACTTACAAATCCTTCGACAGAGAAGGTGACGGGCAAGGTGCCATATGATGATAGTTATGAATCAGGTGAATATACTTTTAAAATATTACAATTGTGAGCTTGTGTCGCTGACTTCGTTTTAGGAGAAAACGAGTACCGAGAAATTTATGAATGAAAGTAGGCACCTTGCACGTGTTAATGTTCATGATAGGTGAATGATTGGAATAATTAGTGTATGTGGCCAGTTTCAATCATTTTTCTTACTACTTTTGGCATGAATACTTATGATAACAGTTAGTAATTAGGTATTTTTTCGGTTTTTTAACTTTGTCATGTGTATAAAGCATGATATTGCAAAATTTTATTGATGATTGTTGGCGATATAAAATTTAGCGTATAAGTATTTTTACTTTTTTATGACAACCTAAGAATTTCTGTAAAAGACTATTTTTGATGTTTTAATATATGGCTGATTGTCAAAGCTTACGAAATCAAACTGTGAATTTGCATATTATTAGCGTTAAAATATAATGAGCATGACAAAATATAATTCATCCTTTTGGTTTTTTGGTGACGATGATTGCGGCTGTTGCTTCCCTGAATTCAATGAGCTGAATCCTTCAAATTCAATTGCTCGCAACTTTTAAGTTGAAATTAAGACATTGTCAATAAAAAATTTAAGAAAGTGTGACGTATGTTAGAAAAGCCTTGTGTGAATGCATTTCCAGAGTTTGTGATACTTTTACATTCGTGACATAAAAAAGTTTCCAACCACGGCCATGCCACGTCTTTTAACTATTGCGCATTACTTCCCCATCGCCTCTAAGCAGTTAAAACAAATCCTTACTAAAAAGCAGAACTGCATCGGAACTGGTCTGAGTAAGCAGCAAAACATCCATCGTCTCCTTTTATTAATATTGTGCATAAAAGCAATGGAATTGAAAAAGATTCTTGAGGAAGCTTGCATCAAAGTCGCTCAATTTCAAGGATTGCTTTTATACCTAGGCCAACAAAAATACTTGCCAGAAGCATGGGAAAAAATCCGAGTACAAAGAACAGCTGCAATCGAGTCCTGTTGTGAAGCTCGAACGTGTATTGTGAAATTCCAGACGTAAGTTATATTTAACTTTAAAATACTTCAATATTATTATATTTTTTATTTATGGATACTTTTCAATGAATAGGTGCACCGCTGAAGAAATAAATGACCAGCTCGACAATCTCTATTTCTGCGTGGAGTGGCTACTCAAAGAAATGATCATGTGCGATATTCTCGCCGACAACATTAAGACTGTAGGCAACTTTCCAAATTTGAAACAGCTTGAGCACTGCCTCATCGAAACGGATATCGGGCATGTTGAAACCCTCCTGGGAGAAATTCATTCATCAAAAATAAGGGTTTCAATAATGGACTGGTAATTTTAACTGCTATAAGTGTTATCTATTTACTTTTTTAGTTAAAACAATTTACAATCATTTAATGTCATAATCTTATGCCTTCACTATATTCACTGGTAAAGGAGTACGTAATGCCGAATCTTTATAATATAAGAAAGTTGAATTCTCACGAAAAAATCCCGTTATACAAACATTCAATAATAATCAATCGTGAATGGAAAGATATAAAAACATAGAACAATTAAAGTAAATATTGAACATTCTACGTAAAGGAGCTAAAGACTTTGCAGGTATTTTAAAGGTAAAATTGCGAAATAACATTTTCTAACATTTTATGGCATTGGATAAACGGCTACTTAGTTTTCATTTGTAGTAACGATTTTCTCAGCAACATGTCATAAGTTAATCGGAAATAAAATTGTGGTCGAACGTTTTGTCGGGAAAAGCTCAATGACGCATTCACGTCAAACGTAAACCTATTGATGTATCACGTCACATTTCAAGTTGAATGCCTTCAAAACGGAGAGCATAATAGATAGCTCTACCTTTTCTGGCACGCATTTCTACTTAATAAAACTATGAAATCAGTCACTACAAATATTTAACTACTTCCAAAGCTGTTTTCTTGAATATTTATATGGGAATACTTTTAACTGCTGCCATTTGGAGGAATCTCAAGCTGACAGTCCATTTCTGTTCCATTCCATAACTAGAAATAATTTAGTGTATATTTTAATATTTACTTATTTGAAAACGGTTTAATGAGCACGTTTCTTTCTATTTTAGTTTGAAAATGATTTATGATACTGAAGTGGAGTAGCTCAAAGCAAGCTACATGGCTCGAATTGTTAATTTGCTTCCACGACTCATAAAGTGTATGATGGAGTTGAAAGCAATCCAGTTGACCTTGGCTACTTCAAACGTCACACTTCATGAAATATAAATAAAAACAAATGTATAACACAACTTAATATTTAAAACTTTATTACAACATACAATTGAAGGGAACAATAAAGATTTTAACCGTATATTAACAAGCATTTTTAAGCTTACTGACTGTTTTATTAAAAATTAAACTCACTGATGAGTTTCCAGCTGCATGATTATGATTATATTTTGCATTTAGAGTTTTTGAACACAGAAATTCGTAGTAATAGGAATTTAGTTTGATATGATCATTTTCTCGTGGTGCTCCTTTGCAAAATCAGACACATATTTGCAAGCAGGTTGGAGCGGACAGCAAAAAATTGGTATGGTCATCGAAATGAGATCGAGCGAAGTTTAATAGAAACATGTAGATATTTTGAGTAAATGCTGACTTTTCGCGTTGCACGTGCATTGTTTTTATACATTTCAGCTAAAAATGGGATTACATCCTTAAGAAATAAGTGCAATATTATAAGAGTTAACATTTATGACATTATCTTTTTTTAATCAAATTCACGTAACCATTTGTTCAGTTCAGACTGACATCAACAGCGAGACGGGAGTCTTGATTGGGAATATAAAAGAGAAACACTAGAAAATACTGGAGAAGGATCAAAATAGCCATTTCTGTCAGAAAAAGTAAAAGATTTTTTGAAATAAGTACGACACATGAACGAAATCTCCATTAGTTACCCATGGCTATGCTAATTTTTGTGTTATTAAGGTTGACATAGTTTCATTATCAGTTGGCCCGTTTAATTTCTTATGTAGATTTTTATGGAGACATGAGTATTTGCCAAAGCCATGTTTGGGATGGAAAATTGGTTGAAAATGTATAATGTAGGACTATTAGGGGAACGTGCAATGTGCTGTTGAACATGTTCAGAAGGACGTGAACGAAGAAAAATTGACAGCGAAGATTTATTAATGCATACTATCCGAGGAGGAACTGAAGTTGGAGTTGTTGGAGGAAGCTTTGGACCGGCGAACATTATTGTACCGAATTTCGAAAAATTTCACTAATGTAATAATACTTAATGAGACTTTACTTGTATTAAAACGATAACTACCACATGAGCAGTTTACAGGCATAGAGTACAATATGGTTAAATGCAAGCTATAACTAATCCAACATAACTAAATTCAAGTTTACTGTTAACCTTATAATTGTGATTTTTAATTAGTTCACAAATGTTAACTTGCTTGTTAGTTTTCAAGCCAGGAAGTTCGCAGTATACATTTAAAAGTACTTATCTGCAACGTACTTTCCTACAAAATACGCATCTGTAACGCTTAGTCAGTTTTGATTAACTAAAAACATTATTGGAGTAAAACTACTTCAGAGTAATCAGTGTGCATACAAAAGGTATTGTTATATTTTTGCCGCATGCCTAAATGTTCCAATAAAATTAACTGAAATGAAAAAAAGACTCCGTAACTCTATTTCAAAAATCAAATGGGGCTAAAACTAATCTCAAGTAATTACATTAGTATTTCTTAAAGTCTAAGTTCAAAAAGGTAATAAAACTAGTTTGCATTGTTAGTAGTGTTTTAACACCGCAATAAAAACAATTCAACTGTCAATTATAAACACTTGAGTGGTTCTGGCCCCCATTTCAAACGCAAGTAACTTTCAATAAACTAACATAAAGGTACAACTATTTGAAAGCACAGTGTACCAAGAACAAATTGCTACGATGATTCAACAGTCCGTTACAATTTTTGTTCTGCTACTCACTTACATACACAGGTGCTGAAAGGCTCAACTTAAACAATAAACTCACATGGCTACTCTCCGATTTCATTGTGAGTTTTGAAATGATTTGCTAAGCACGGTCAAGCTAAAATAAAACGATTATTCCCGTACGAATTCACAAATGAAGTATCAGTGCCTACGAGTTCCTACGAAAAGCTTTCTTGCAAATATTGCATTAAAAGGACTGATCCTATGCGTGAATTTTTAAATGACGGTTTAGATTCTGATTTAGGCTAAACGTTCGACAGCACATATTGCATTTGAAAGGCTTCTCTCCGGTGTGGGTTCTAATATGAACTGCGAGATTTGATTGATGGTTAAATGCTTTGTCACACAGATTACATTTGAAAGACTTTTCATCTGCGTGAGTTTTTAAATGAGACTTCAGTTGCGGTTTTTGGCTAAACGTTTGACCGCAAACATTGCACTTGAAAGGCTTCTCTCCTGTGTGAACTCTGAAATGATCTGTCAAAACGCTGTTTCGACCAAATGCCTTGCCACAAACGCAGCATTTGAAAGGTTTTTCTCCAGTATGAATTCTGGTATGTTTTATGAGATTCGACTTGGCACTAAAGGTTTTGTAACAAACGTTACATTTATAAGGCTTTTCTCCGGTGTGGGTTCTAAAATGTATTCCCAAGTGACTTCCACATGCGAAATCTTTCCCACACAAATTACATTCAAATGGTTTTTCCCTAGTGTGTGTTGTTATGTGGCTAAACAAGTCTTTCTGAAATCTTAATGCCCTGCTACAAAAGGGACATTTAAATGATTTTCCTCCTGTTTCGTGTGTCTTTAAATGTTTTTTCAAATTATTTTTACGCCCGAACATCTTACCACACTTCCCACAATCAAAGGGCTTTTCTTTAGTGTGAACTTTTGAGTGACCTGTCAGATGCCCTTTTTGTCCAAACGACATCCCACAAATGGAACAGAAGAAAGGCTTCTCTTTAGTGTGTGTTAGCAGATGAGCCAACAGCCTGGAGTTTTTGGTGTGTGCTTTCTGGCAAAATACGCATCTTAAACTGGTATCACCCGTTTTATCCCGATTTGCCATGCTGGGTCCCGAAATTGTTGATCACTTTAACTTCTGAAATTGAAAAATGTAACAACTGAATAACGGATGTCATTTCTACTTATTTATGCAATAATCAATAAGCAGGACAGTGAAAATTATTTGCTTCGATCTTACATATTTAAAGGGATGTTCCAGCAAGTCTGATTAATTTTCAAAATCGAGGGTGAATATGTTGTTTCGATTTCTGCTACATACTATATTTGTTAAGGCCTGCGGCTAACAGCTTGTGCTTGCCTATTAAATCTGATATAATATCACTTGAAAGTTTGTTGTAGATTTATAAACAAAACTGAATAACACTACGAATTGAACTACGTCTAGGCACCGACGAATATTTATAAAGTGAGTGACGGTGAGACAAACCTTAAATGTTGAATGCGCTCAACATCCCAAGCTAAATGTCGTAAGAAAATACACTGTTTAAGTTAAATATTTCACACATGTGTTAGAACAGTTGAAATGTTTTTAGACATGCTTGGTTGGTAATGATGGTGAGGCAAGACTGAATTATTACGCAGTCCAAGCGAAACTGCAGAGATACCCGTGCTCTTTAACATTGAATTTGGCGTGGCTTTCTGTTGTGTGTTTAGTGTGTTCCTTGAAATGTTAGAAAAGAATGCGTGTAAGTTCATAGGTAGATTTCAGAGTGCGTATGAGCCGCAAATAAAACTTTTTAGCTTGAGAGTCGGAATAATGGAAATACGTTTATATATATTCTGAAAGCATCCAATTCTCTGAAGCATTTATCTGAAAAATTGTGTATGTATATGCTGGTGCAAGGAAGGTACCTTTCGTTGGTCTTTGTGTATGTAAGGTATGCCTTCTGGTAATCCTCATTGTTGGTGTATTGACTTATTTCGACTTTTGTCTCTATTGTTTTCTGTGAGTTTTTTCTTTTTTGGTTTTGTAAAACAAATACACAACCACAATCTCACATCCTCTCGTTCTAAATGTTCACAAAAGTTTGGCACGTAATCACAAAATTCATATTTTATTCATTTTGCTCCAAGAAAGTATGATAACGCATGAAAGGGTATAAATAATAAATGCTAATAAAAACCGTACCTAAACTGAATCTTCCGACATCAATGAATTAATAAAGTACAATTTAATTTCAAAGTTTACATGAAGTTATCAAATTTTCGGCTTATGCGCATGTACAAATTAGAAAAAAATATTTGGTAAATTAGATTTTGAAGCAGCAACAATTAAAACAACAATTGGTTGCGAATTTTTTTGCTAGCCATATACGCAGCATCGATTACTATTCAAACTACAGAAATTTTTTCATATTTCATGAATAAATGTCCCAAACAAAGTTAATTTAATCTTTGTAATTACTTTTTGGACATAACCTAATTTCAATTCTACAAAAAACGTATTTGATAAGTTTCATAGCATGGCTTGCTACTTACAGATTACAGGTAGAACCTGATTTGTCTACAGTAATCTTGACAGTTTTCCAGACTTATAGATACAAGCATTCAATTATTTTCACTGGAGTTAATAGAACTAATGCATGTCGTAGTGAATAGGGAAAACAGAAAATCTTCTAAAATATTAAAAGTAAGTTTGGTGTGAAAACATGGAAAACAAAGAACTGACGTTGCAGCTTGTCCATCATATCCGCAACTCTACGGTTAAAAGTCTTTGTGATAAACTGAATCCTCCTACATCGACAACGCTGGCACCATGCGTTTTATGAAACTGCTATGGGATTCAGATACACTCGCAGACACTTGAAAAGATATTAGTTTATCCTAATTAGTATAATCCAGTCTTAACAAAGGTGGACTACGTCTGCCTTGACATATTTCAAAGCAATTCCACAATTTCCATGCTACTAAGGTTTCAAACCAAGATATAACACTGTATCTATACCCAATTTCCTACAAACAAAACCAAACAAATACATGGGTTGCAGTTTTAATGTATTGGAATTCAAATTGAGATCCGAAATGAAATGTTGCAGAAGCTAAACAGACTGAGTTTCCATATTTAAATCTAGTAGTAAACAGCATGCTAGCTCACGCTTTTGAATTGTCATTAATCATTTTTGTTAGGTCAAAATCGGGCGATGTATTCATTGGCAGTTGTGGTTGTTGCAAAACTAGTTTTTATTACGAGGACGATCCGAGATACTCATTTATGCATCCATTTGCTTAGAAAAACTAACTAACCAATCATGTTTTGGGAAGAACTGTATGCCACTATCAATTTCCAGGGGATTGACTCAACAAAAGGCGATGCGTGACTGCCTACCGAGTATGAAATTTTTAAATATACGAATTTTTACATCGTTGGCGTAAGGAAACTATGAATACAGATTTTTCCTACGTAACCTTGTAGTAAGTATCTGGTTATAGTTTGGAGAGCAAGCCAGAGGGAAGCGACTTTGTGCCAAATGGACATTTTAGCATAGGCTGTATTGACCCATTATGCCCCATCCTTACATTACCTCACCTAACCAACACATACAGTTGAATTTCCTCCTTATATAAAGTACGGATGGGGCATAATGGGTCAATACATCCTATGCTAAAATGTCCATTTGGCACCAAGTCGCTTCCCTCTGGAGCAAGCTAGAGCGGAAAGCAGATGTTTTTCAAATAATTGACTGAAGCGTGCAATATATCAACTTCCTTTCTTGGGACTAAAACGTAGTGTCAAAGTCTCTAATTTTTGTCAGTAAACTATAAACTGCAGTAAATTTGAAAGTCTTAACACATTTTTTCACACAAACTTTGGGCCCACTCGACAATTTTGAAACATTCGATTTTCGGTTTATTCAGAAGCCAGGTTCAATTAATCAGTTGTTAACCATGACTAGAACACAACATGAGACTAGCATATGTGTCGAAACAAGTTACTTTGGACCAAGTAGCATTTTCCTGCTTATGTATTCAAAAATACATGGGACCAGTATTAGGAGGCGGAGTTTCTCTTCATCCCGCTTATGTAATAAAGCTCCGCCTCCTAATATCTGTCCCATGTATTTTTGAATACATAAGCAGGAAAATGCTACTTGGTCCAAAGTAACTTGTTTCGACACATATTACTTGATTAAATCCGTAACCAGTGCACACAGTTTCAGAATTACTAAATTGTGGCCGAAAGTCCATTTTATCATGAATTTTTCAATGAACGATATTGCTCGTTTTTATGAACTAATTATGTCGACGACATTGAATTGTACTTAAGAAAAAATATTTGCAAATTTATTGAATCAGCTTGGGTGTCAATAGGTCTAAAAACTATCAAAAACCCATGATTGTTGATGAATTAGATAAATTACTAGCAGTTGCGCATTGTTCCAATTTTTATAAAAAATACTACGTTAGTCTCCGACTTTTCTTCCACAGGATACCATTGAAACCAAAAATTGATCTAATGCGGAATTCTTGTAATAAATTATTGAAGTTGGGTAATCCCGTAAAGTAAAATGTTGGGGTAGAGTACATATCCATTAAATGTTACAAATACAGAAATACGACATACTCATTTGTATTTAGTCGTCATTGAAACCCTATGGACCTTTTTTTATTCATAAATTCTCAGCCCCAACATTTTACTTCACGGGTTTACCCGCCGTCATTTTAGAACCTCCCAACTTTAATAATTTATTACAAGAATTCCGCATTAGATCAATTTTTGGTTTTAATGGTATCCTGGGGAAGAAAAGTCGGAGATTAACGTAGTATTTTTTTAAAAAATTGGAACAATGCGCAACTGCTAGTAATTTATCTAATTCATCCACAACCATGGGGTTTTTGATAGTTTTTAGAGCTATTCACACCGAAGCTGATTCAATAAATTTGTAAATATTTTTTCTTTAGTATGACTCGATGTCGTCGACATAATTAGTTCATAAAAACGAGCAATATCGTTCATTGAAAAATTCATGGTAAAATGGACTTTCGGCCACAATTTAGTAATTCTGAAACAGTGTGCAGTGCCGTAAAATTTTTAATCGCGTTAACATTGTGGAATCACAGCTGCAGTTTTGTCAGAGGATGTAAAAGAACAATAATTATAACAGTATACAGTCAAAGCTCCAATTTTTCAGGATATTTAATATTTATTTGTATTCTCCATTTTGATAAAGATTAGTCGACAATTGGAGCATTTATTTCTGTCTTTAGATTTGGGAAAAACTTTGACGTTCACCAAGAATTAGACTTTGAAACCAAGAGTTTCGTAAAATGCAAAATTCAGCAAGTTCAGCTGAATTATAATACACAAACACCACAGTTTAATGCATTTTGCCAGACCAAACATCAAACTTTGGATATGCAGAAGGTAGTACTTCTAGAACTTCCGGAGGAACCTTGAAATACATTTCAGTATTCGGAACTAGAGACGGAAAAGCTGCTCATATACGTACACTGCAATCCCATGCATTTTTGTAGGTTTTTTTTTAATTAAGACGTAAGTAAATACGGTTATTGGAGATATTTAAATGATGATTTTTTTCCGATGACTAAAATTTCTACAGCTGGATATCTCAAAAATGGTGAAAGACTGGAATGAAACCAAAGTAATTGAGACGGTAATGAAGTATGGAAAATCTGCGAAATAAATGGTGTTTTTGGTAACCCAGAGGTCGTATCCGTAGACGTCGGAAAGGTCCAATCCCAAATATTAAAAGCTGCTGCTCAAGATAAATAATTATAACTATCAAACGAAGTCGCTTTATTCCATTGTTTACGACAGCTATTTTTCCATGTGTTACTCACGTTTTAACATAAAACATTACGATAATTACTAATGTTTAGTTTTTACCAAAACTAGGTTCACTTACTTAACTGCACCGTATTCCTGCTAACTTTAAATTGAGATGGTACAATTAAAATGGGTTGCTACATATAAATAAATTTCAATTCGTCTGTTTTGTTTTCAATTTTGAGTACGTATTCATATGTTCAAGAAAGATGCAGGTGTAAATTTGAATAACCATTATTATTTCATAAAACTAATATTTATTTAAAGAAAAGTCATTATGAGTTACAGAATTAAATTAAACAAGTATATGGACTAACGTCTTATTTATATTTGTTTACATAAATTCGAGATTGCATTATACTTATTTCTAAAAACTTGATATATACATACTGGTAATCAACCTAACGAAACGTAAGTTAAATTAAAGTAATTACTTCCCAATCAGAAGTTTAGGGATATAAAGTAGAATATAGGTAAATGACGCTCTATCTAAACCAATTTAAATACATTCAAGTAAACCTTAGATTTTTTTGTTAAATATTTCAGAAACATAGATTGCTAATTACTAATTGATAATTAGCATTCAAGCTGATAACTTTTATTACCGAGTATCATTTGAGAGAAAGTATCTGCTCTATATCTGAGAAAGTATTTCCCAACACAATAAAGAACGCTTAGTTTATTTTGATTGATTAAAAACATTGAAATAAAACTAGTATGGAATAGTAAGCGTATGTACATGCAAAAAAGATTTTGTAGTAATAAAATAAAAATACAATACTAGTTGCATTTTACCTATGTGACTAAAATAATTTAACAGTACTAGACAATACAGAAAAACAAACATAAAGACAGTTAGAGAAAAAGCTTTGTCTCAAACATTACACTTGAAAAGTTGTCATACCATGTGAACTCTCAAGCGAAATGACGATGACGAGTTCTTGCGAATTGCATTTTTGCAAACATTGCAATTACAAGGCGTTCCCTCTAGTGGATTTTTAAATGACGGCTGAGAACACCCGATCTTTGGCTAAAAGTTTGACCGCAAATATTGCATTTAAAAGGCTTTTCTCCAGTGTGAATTCTAGTATGTTTTATGAGATCCGATTTGCTACTAAATGCTTTGTGACACACGTTGCATTTGAATGGCTTCTCTCCGTGTGAACTCTGGTGTGAACTGTCAAAACATTGCCAAATGCCTTACCACAAACGGTGCATTTGAAAGGTTTTTCTCCCGTGTGAATTCTGACATGCTTTGTGAGATATGATTTGCTACTAAATGTTTTGTCACAAATATTACATTTGTAAGGCTTCTCTCCTGTGTGGCGCTCTAAAATGTATTCCAAAACTCGTTTGCCTTGCGAACTCTTCCTCACATAAGTTACATTTAAATGGTTTTTTTTCTAGAGTATGAGTTCGTAGGTGGCTAAACAGTTCTTGCTGAGATCTGAATGTCTTGCTACAAAAGGGGCATTTAAACGATTTTTCTCCCACTTCGTGTATCTTTGTATGTTTTTTCAAACTACATTTATGTCTGAACATCTTGCCACACTTCCCACAATTAAAGGGCTTTTTGCAGTGTGGACTTCTGAATGAATTTTCAGATTGCCTTTTCGTCCAAACGCCATCCCACAAATAGAACAGTGAAACGGCTTCTCATTTATGTGCATTAACAGATGCCCATCAATTTGGAGTTGCTGGAGAACGATTTTGGACAAAATAAACATTTGACCTGTTCTCTTCCGTCATTCCCTTTGGTCATTGTCATTCGGGTGCTGGATGTATGTGTCCGACGCTCCTGAAATTGTTAAGTGTTACGGATAAGTAAATTTTATTATTAAGTGAGCAGAAGAATGGGAACTGCTTATTCTCTTCTCATTCACTTGCTGTTTTAAACCTTTTAAACCTTTTAACAACTTTCAATCGTATTTAACAGTTTTAAAGATAGTTACAACTAAACCAAATTTAGGTATATTATACACTTTAATACACACCTATCCTATCCATGTTCTTCCTTTGTTTTGGTCCGGAGGGATTCTACCTATGGACAGAAGCCTATATATCGGAGCACTGGATGGATCTAAAAGCAATTTTGAAAGTCACACGGATGTGCATTGTTCTGTAGATTGCTATTTCGAAAGTATGAATTCTACAGAATACAAACTAAATTATAGCAAATTAGCTTTTTACAGCTTTGCACATCCCGGTTGACTTGCCGAAAAGGCAAGAGTCATTATATATTTTTATGAAATCCAAAAAGATGACGAAACTTTAATCATGAACCTTGAGCAGAGATACTGGTTAGTATTACTTATTTTTCAAGATGCCTTTGAAGCTAACTCATCACGAGCCACACGTCTGCAGAAGGTGCGAAATCAACATTCTGTTGATAAGGACAGAATTCTACGAAGAATGGATATGCAGTGCCTGCATCAGAAGACAACAGTTTTTGCAGAAGCTGCCTCAGTTGGAAATATCAACTTCCAGATTTGAAGCTTCCAAAGATGAAGACACCATTGAAGACAACGCACCTGAAGTACCTCATCAGATTCTGAAGAAAATTAGTAGTAGAGGTATCTTATTTTTACATCAAAATGTAAATAGTGTGCGTAACAAGTTTTATGACTTAAGATGGTTAATATTAAATACAAAGCCAGCAGTTTTTGCTTGTACTGAATCAAAATTAGATCACGATAGGGACCAGAACTGTATGTATGAGATTGAGGAGTACACATTGTTACGCTATGATAGAGCAGAAAATCAAGGCGGTGGTATTCTTATTTACATTGACAGCAACTATCAATTTGAAGACATAGTATTAGGATATGAGCTACCACGTTTCTGTGAAGTAGTACTCTTAAAAATTAAACGACATGGCATGAAGCCTATAGTTTTTGTGACAGTTTACAGACATCCAACAAGCAAAATTGAAGAATTTATTTCAGTGTTTGCCAAAATTAATAACTTTATTAATCAACAGAGATGTGATTTAGTCATTGTTGGAGACTTTAACATAGACGTTTTGCCAAAATCAGATGGAAACATTGATAATTTAAAATTCAAATTTTATCAGGTATGTAGAGAATTTGCCTTATGGCAATTAATACGAACACCAACCCACAACAAGGGTGCATTACTAGATCACGTCTATGTTAACAATAGAAATTTATTCAGAATAGCAGGGAACTTCCCATTTGCAGGGTCAGACCATAACGTATGTTATGTAATCAGAAAAAAGCTAAAGATTCCGCTGAAGTCAAAGATTTTAAAATGTAGGAACTGGAAAAAAATTGACTGGCAAGAAGTTAGGAAGGAAGTAGCTCTAATCAGTGGAAAGATAGAAAATAATGAATATCAGGTGACGGCTGGTTGCCATCTAACACGGTCTGCTGACAAAATGTTTTATTTTATTAACAATGAGGTGATGGATATTATTAACAAGCAAGCGCCACTAAAGCAATCTTCTAGAGACCAAATGATGCCACAGGGAGGTGGACTTGGAAGTTGTCGAGTTAATGTGACAGTTTAGGATGAGTTGCAGTTAGGGTTGGTTGGAAATGTAATAATGAATGTAGTTAAAAATGTAGAATGAAGTGAGCAGGTAAAACAGGTAGGTTTAAGTTTCAATGGTAAAGTAGTAGGAATTTTATTGAAGTAAAAAAGCTCAAACTTAGAAGGAAAAAGGAAGGTTGATTGCCTTAGCTCTAGAAGGCAACAACGTAGGATCAGCAGTAAATTTACTCCTTGGCAGACTGAGGAATACAGAAAATTGAGTAATGCCAGAGAAAGGGCTCACATTCTGTTTTATAGAGAAGTGACTGATAGGAACTGGAAAGCGTATACTAGGTTAAGAAACGATTGTAATATGATGTTAAGAAAAAACCAGAAATTGTATTTCAACGATAGATTTACAGAAAAGTGTAAAACGGAGACCCTGTGGGACTCCATTGATATGTTAATGAGGGTTAGACGCAAGAGCAAGATGCAAATCAATGTTTCAGTTGATAAGGGTGAATTGATTACTGGAAGAGAACAAATGTCAGATATTTTAGCAGATGCTTTTTTGGTAAAGAAGGAGATTGTGAATGAAGATAATTGTGATTCTAATGTAGAGTTTTGTTTTAAGCACTCCAGTTAGAACCAGAATTAGTTCAAGTTGAAGAGATTAAGACAGCAATTCAAAAAATGAAAGTTAGAAAATCCCATAATCCAGAGGGTCTAGTACCGCTATGAAAAATATGGGTAGTGTGTTTTTGAAGTTAATGGTAACATTATTCACTACAATTTTGTTGAATGGTACGGTACCGACAGCCTTTAAAAAGGCCGATGTAAAACCTCTTTTTAAGGGAAAGGTTCGAAGCAGAGCAGTAGAAACTATCGACCCATTTCATTGCTTAATGACTACTGCAAGTTGTTCGAAATGTTTCTATCTGAACGAATAAAGTATAGGGTAGAGAGCAAGTTGAGCGACAACCAACATGCTTATAGGGAACAGATCCTGTAATACAGCACTAAGGATTTTCACAGATTATGTTTTTAATGAAATTGACAAACCGCGAACGAAAGTAGGTGCTATTTTTATTGACTTTACAAAAGCATTTGATTCTATCAGTCATTCCAAATTATTTAATAAGTTAGTGACAGAGTTTGAACTAGACCCTTATTTAGTTAAAATTATTCAAGACAATATGTCAGAAAGGGTATTTTCAATTGATAACTTTGGTGACAAGCTATATAATATGGATAGAGGAATATGTCAAGGTTCAGCGAATGGACCATTGACCTTTAGTCTGTATGTAAATGACATAGGTAGGTTGATTTTTCTGCTTACCTTCTGTATGCAGACGACATCGTCATTTATGCTAGTGGCGAAAATTTTCAGGAGATTAGAGATAAATTAGTAATTGATATGGAGAAGATACAGAAAATGGTGCTCAGAGAACTATATGTCAATCAACTGGGAAAAAACCAAGTGCATGTTTTTTCACAAAGCCCACGATCCAACAATTAAGAAGGAAACTGTGTTAGAAAATATAGTTGTTGGTAATAATATCATTGAAAGAGTATTCGAGTTTAAATACTTAGGAATCATTTTCGATCCCACTCTCATTACAATTATGTACTACAGAAGGTCTCCCAGAGACTGAAATACCTACGTGGTTTCAAAAGATTCCTCAATGAAAAACTAATTCGGATAATGGTAAATGCTCACCTTCATTCAGTAATTAATTATGGGGTTGAAATCTGGGCAGTTCAATCGGAATTGCTTTTAGATGAAATTCAACACAAAATTGATCGATTTCTTTATGAATGTGAGTATCCCGGTATGTATAAGAGAAAAAGACATGAGACATACTCAGAAGATTTAGTGAAAATTAGAGAAAAGTTTGGTTTCCTATCTGTTCGTCAGAGAAGAGACTTAATTATTCTCAAGTTAGCTTATGATAACTATCAAAATGGAAGTCTGGGGGTTTCGCAACGCGAATCCTCTAGAAAAATTCCTTTAATTATAGTACCTAGATTCCATTCACAAATTTTCAAAAAGTCTCTAAGGTATAGAACAATAAACCTATGGAATCAAATTCCGAAAGATACTTGTATAGAAAAGTTATGTAAAGGTAGCTTCGTAATATTAATGGAAAAGTTTGTTAAAAATATTAATAGTAATTAAGATTTCGTTGTTTTAGTTAGTAAATGCTATATACGCTATTGTGTCCCTGTATGGAAAACAGTACTATTGTATTGATGCAGAAAATGGGAAACCGTTGAAATGACACATAAATAAAGATTCAATTCAATTCAATCATTCCATACCCTAACCTCGATTAAAGGGTATTGTTAAATGTGAATTAACGCCATAAAACCTCACTTTTGAGGGATTTTGTGAATAAACATTTAATATAACAATATTTATAAGTAGTGTAAGTAATTTGTAATACTAGGTATATTATCAATCAGATGTGGTATCTTGTAGAGGGTATTCGCTTTTTAACCAAAACGATAATTAGTAAATGAAGCATTGCCAACGCATACTTATGTACTGCATTTCTGTGCAAAAAATATAATAGTCATCGTGTAAAAACTACACAGCTTAGAGCCTATGCTTTTTGAGCTGCTGATTCGAATCTTCTGTACACGCATCAGTGCTAGTTTTATATTTTGAAGTGCCAAACACTTTCGAACCTCAATTATGAAGGATACACAAGCTCCAAGTAGCAGTGTTACGTGAATGTAAAACACAACAGCGACATTACTTTTCATTGAGAGTCCACTAAATTTGGAGGTGGTATTTCTTTCATTAATTGTCATCGAACTCCAATCGTTTACTCTTTGGGACCAATTCCTCCACAATTCAACTAAGCCAGAATGGAAAAGAGATCTTACCCTCTTAACCACGTAACTAGCTGGTAGCTGAAAATACATAAATTGCCAATTGTCGTACATGTAGGCGTACGGATCCTTACTAACTGCAATGTCCGATTTACTCACGCCTTTTTGCGGAAGTCTGTTTTTAAAGTCTAGTATTTTCTCCCATATGTCAACGTACACAGTTTTACTACACTTTGATACCTGTTCAACCATATGCTCGTTACTAAAAAGATTTGTAAATTCAAAGTCTTCATCCGGTGTCCAAACTACAAATTTTGGATCCATGTCCTTTTGGGCACCTTTCCGTTGTTTCAGATTATATAGCTTCCCAAATACTGTACAGTTGGTCCATATTTTGGTGTGAATCTTGGAAAGTAGTTTTGATTGGCCTGCGACTATAAATGACCTCACATATCCAAGGTCGAGCTAACGAATTTCGGAACGAATGAATGGTGAATAAATGGTAAAATTTTCTTTTAGAATTTCGTCAAAGTGCTGCAATCTCTTTGGACCTATTGGTGCCGTTAGCTGATTGATATTTTCCCCTTGGTAAAAAAAGGAAATTACCACCGCAACTAGAATCCAAGAGCCGCCAATCCATCTTGCTTTGTGAATACAACGAGTAGTTTTGACCTAAGAGAACACTGTAGACAAATGCCACTGGCGCCCAGTCGACTTGTGTAAAATTTGGTTCAACCAGAAATAATTTACACATAAAAACTCCACACCAACTTCCTCCAGCTAATAAAGTAAGCCATGTTATCCAGTCAAAAGCAGAAATGTATCCAATTAGGGACAATACTCCAAAGAGCTTCGTTGGATTACAGGTAATGAAGTGAACAGCGTGCAGCATTGTGTTGTAGGAAATCTCAGAGATTTGATGAGAGTCCAAGCTGATGCGTATTTCGGAAAACAAACTAATCCCCCGAAAGGTAATAAACGGTTATTGCTAAACGGTTTTTGTAGCTGTATGTTAGATTTTGAAATAGTACTTGATGAAAACATGCTCCAGGATTCCTCCAGGACTCCAATCTAAAAGATATTCAGTTTTCATTTTTGGGAATTTGAACGAATCTCTATCAACTAGTAATGCCACTTGCAAACATTCCTGACGAAGTTGGTCAAACTTGGCTCTATGATCCCATACTGCTGGATCATAATGTTCAAAGATTGGGATGGTATCCCATCTGCTCTGCATCCGTAGTCCATGCATTTCATAGCCAGTCTGTAGCTAGTAACGTATGACTGAACAGTTGTAGAATATTCGATACCAAACACAAATCTTGTAGGTGCAGAATTAGTACTACCATAAGCTAAATAGTTCATCCAGTACAGATCGGTAATGTACAAGGAAGTCTTTCTGTAATCCATACAAACGTAATGAGATGTAGGCTTTGCAAGTTGTACTTGAGCAAAGTAAAGGCCAGTTCGAAAGAGCAAAAGTGAAGTATAATTTGCTCTGCTTGAACTCTGTAGTCAAACATCGTAGATAGGAGCGAAGTGCCTGTATTGTCAAACAAATGAATCAGAGGTATTTCATCGGACGAAAGTGGATTTGGGGCCCATTTTTTGCAGCCGTTTGGTTCGATGTAGATTTGAACAAAGCAGGTACTTTTATGATGAGGTGGGGCTAAAAACTTCACCCAGTTCCGGGTAACGGCAAAACAGCCTCCTTATGACATAACATCATGCTAGCCTTTCTGCTGCGGATTTATTTCGTCTTTATGTAGAGGTACTGGAAAAGTATAACAGGATAATGCAGCGGTTTCATTTCATAAATGATCACTAGCAAGCTGCCATTCTGTGAAATCATTAGTGTGTTAACAAATTGTAATTTTTTTGTAAAATTTGGAATTATATTACTTACTTACGGTTAAGAGGTCGTTCATAACGACGTTCACCTACAACCTTCAAACATTTCCAGTTCCTTTTCCAGTGTAATAAGGGAACTTTGAATACAACAAGTTTGCAGATAAACTGCAAGAAAATGTATAAACAGTTGCAAAAAGACTAGTTGTAGTCATGATGTCCAGATGTCTGAGATCCTGCGAACAAAATAATATTTTAAAACAACGGATGAGTTTCTTTGTAGTAAAGAAAAGTTAAAACACAAAAAAGGAATAACATTTATTAAGGACTCACTATAGGTGATTAGTTCTGAAAATTTCTCGTTCGAATTCGCAAGAGTAATCCTGAAGAAATTTTAAAAACAATTTGTGGCCCCCAAATATTTGATATTTTCACATTTGTCTCGATTTGAGTGAGCGCCTGCTTAGAGTAATCGCTAGAAGAAAAATTGAGTTCAACTTGTTTCTATAGATTCACTTAAAAACTCGGCCCCATCAAGTGAGTTGGTTGAAGGACGAGTTGGTTAAAAATCTATGCAACCTCCATGAATAGGTGTAGACGTCAAACATTTAAGTGTTAAACAAACCCTTATATTTGTCTGGTATTGTCTGGCTTTCTTTGGTAGTACCATGGGGAGAATAGCGCAAATATTATACAAAAAATGTCGTATAGGATTTTCTACTTATGTTGTAAATACAACTAGCTTTTGGTAGATAGCAAAAGCTCAAGATATGGGCTACAAATTTTCAAAGCTGGTAAAATTCTCTTCAGAACTGAAACATCCACCGGAAATCTATCCACGTGTTAAACTGCTTACGCGTAGGAATAATTCCTTTTTTACATATATGACAGAGATAATTCTACTTGAGAAACAATTTATATTACCTTATAACGCAACAGTGGTGTCGTAATGTTAAAATTGATTGAAAACAATTTAAAATAAAAGAAGACGCAATTCAAAGTGACGAAATTTATTTACTATGGTAAAATGGCAATTAGGGTTAGAAAAACTCTTAGGCGTGGCACGAAAATCACTTTAATTTGGAATTTTCATATTCACATTTAAAAAATGAAAGAAAGCGTAAGAATAATGATTAAAAATCACATCTGAATGGCAGAGCTCTAAAATTTGAAGCTAGGCTGAGTAGTTTTCAGAAAATATTTTAGAATTGACGCTTTCAATCTTCACTTGTTTTCTAGTCAAGAAATAAAAAGTAAGTGTCAGTCTTGTTGAATGCACTTCCACCAACTGAAGGATTCTTACAAGAGCCGCAATGCATCTAATAATTTCACTCTTTCAATAAGTTCACAATTTTTGACTACTACTTCATATAATACACCGTGTATGGCCACGATCACGCTGCAATCTTTAAACATTTCAAGTTCCTTTTCAGTGCCAATGCAGGAACTACTCTAATGGAGAATAGTTTCGGGAAAGTAATTTGTAGTCGCTATTATGGGGTGAAACGAACTATAAGCAAATATTCCGTCGTGAAGTAAAAACTGGTTTAAGTGAATTTTTAACTAATTGAACAAACTTGCTCAATTGGGGAAAATTCCCCAGCAGGACATTTTTTAAATCAATTACATGCAGGGATAAAAACCTTGAAAATTAAAATAAAAACGTGGGAATTGACGTAATTAAAAATGAGTATAAATCAAACGGAACTTTTAAAGAGGAAAAAAACTTTCTGTATTAGGATTTTTCGTGTTTTCGTTGTTAAGTTAATAGTTTCACGTGAAATATTGTGGCTGTGAAGTTTTTGAGCTTCCTAACAGATGCTTTGGTGTTGTAGATGCACATTGAACAGGTGGGCTTACGGTACAGGACACTAAAAACGCAGTGGCGCCGCAGAAAAGCGATGTAGTTGGTAAAAATTTGGAAACCCCACAGGAAATTAGTTCACAGGTTTAACTGCCTATCCATGGAATATATATTACCTTCTCACTTATATATTCGATATTTCACCGAGTATTATCTTGCTTTGCTATGTATGTTGCCTCGACAGATGCCATCTACCACAGCAAGAAACAATTTACGGCGAAATAAAAAACATTTTAATTGACAACGACAAATTAATTTCGGCACGAAGGCACGCTTAATGGCAAACAGAAATAATTGCTTCACGAAATCAATTTGATGGGCCAAAAACAGATTTTTAGATGACAATCAATACTGGATTTTAAGATTAGATTTTTAAATTGCGACTTGGTCGCGAAACTTTATTCTTTTCGAACGCGAAAATTTAAAGACATTTCTAAATATTTCATGTTAAATAGGCATTATTATAAACCCATCAAACAGGAATAGCGAGAAATTGTAATGATGAAGCTCAGGTTAATGATCAAGCCGTACCATTAATGTATAACTTTTGTTGGCATGATCATCAATCAGTTTCAAAATCACCTGCGATGATTATGGTTCCCATCAGTCATTTTGTCATTTCAGCGGCTTCGCCAAACAACACACTGCGACCACAACAGGCAAAACCGGCTAACCAGATTTTTCATCGAGTTTTTACCATAATTTTAAATGTGATATTTAAGACATGAACTATATGTCATATATTCAACTTTTTGTGCTCGTTCTTATGAAAATACTGCTGGAATCCCATTTCATTCATGATTTAGTTGTACGCTGCATTACAGCCAAACTGACCCGCAAAAACATGCTCTTTATCTCAAAAAAGTTTAATTTGCGATCCGACCCAGATCATATTTTTAAGGCAGCCATACATACTAGAATCAGCACCATTTTCTGCGTCTCGGACACGGGTTATGTCGTGGAAAATATGATCCGGGTGTGACTTGGTGACTATAAAAGTTTTTTTTATCGATTCTCGAAATTTATTAGAGCAAATTCCCTTATATTCAATGACATCTTAAAAGGCACACCCGCGATCATATTTTCTACGCCGTAACCCCGTGCCCGACGCAGAAATGGTGGCCTGATTTTTGTGTATATGTCTTATTGAAAATATGATCCGGATCAGATCGCAAATTAAACCTTAATGGCATAAAGAGTGGTGTTTGTGCGGGTGCTTTTGACTGTAATGCAGGCGTGCAGCTAAATCATGAATGAAATTGGACCCAGCAGTATTTTCATAAGAACGAGCACAAAAAGTTGAAAATATGTATGATATAAAGTTTTATGTTACATTTAAAATCGTGGTACAAAAATCGATGAAATACTGAGTTGGCCGCGTCCTGCCTGTATTGGTCGCAGTGTGAAGTAAAAGTGTCACAAAATACATTTCCCGTAAAAACACCATCGTTATCCATGGGACGGATCATAATGATCTGCTCGACACGGAGAGACGAACAAAATTCATTTCTTTTCAAATCTCCTCAAATCTTTTTGTAAAATTCCAATTTTTAAACATGGAGAACCAACAATTTTTATTTTCCTAATCGCTTATCGTGATAGACATTTTAGTATATGATTAGTAATATTACCAATGAGTCATTAATAATGGCTAAATTAACACAATGTGATTCTTAAATAATCATATTTCTGATGATGCATCATCATAGTGACATCTCAACATCATGATATAATAATAGATTTAGATATTAATAAAAATATTTATTATATGTAAAAAATATGCTAAATATGCAGCGAAACAAGCTTAATATGCGTTGTTGGTGAGTATCCTGTAAAAGGTTTGGAATTCTTCCGGATCACTGATTAGATAAATTTTGCCATGCCATACAAAGAAGATGCAAATGTAAAACATCTAAAGAATGTGCAAGATTCGTTTTAAAGTTGGCTTCACTAGCACAATCACCAGGAGCCAAATCAGAAGGCTAGGTGCATTTTTTCCGAATGCACAAAAATGCATCTAGCCTTCTGATTGGCTCCTGGTGATTTGTGCTAAGTGAGGCCAACTTTAAAACGAATCTTGCACATTCTTTTAGATGTTTACATTTTGCATCTTCTTTGCATCCCATATAATGAACATTGTGTGTTTCAACAAGGTGCAACACCTCCGTTTTGCGCAAGATCTTGTTTAATCATTTCAGTTAACAAAAGCGGACAGTAAATACAATGTTAGTTGCAAATATTGCATAAAAAAGTTGGCATCATTGTTGTCATTATTATGATATTGCCATGAACAAACTGCGTACCTTCGAAATTATTGTTTTTTCTTTTTTTTTTCTTTTCTTCTTTTTTTTTTTTTTTTCCTGCTCTTTTTTCCTTTGCCAAATTTAAAACTTTTGCCCGTCCCCATCCAATAATGCTGTTGCAGGCATGCAACGCTATACATAATAATACACAATGGAATGCCCCAACTTGTTTATTCATATTTCAAACTAAACAGTTGTATTTACGTCCCTTTTGTTACTTGAAATGATTAAACAAGATCTTGCGGCAAAACGGAGGTGTTGCACCTGTGAAACACAACAATGGTTCATTTATTATTGGCATGCAAAGAAGATGCCAAAATGTAAACATCTAAAAGCAATGGTTGCAAGATTCGTTTTTAAAGTTGGCCTCACTAGCACCAATCACCAGGCAGCCCAATCAGATAGCGGCTATGATGCATTTTTGTGCCATTCGGAAAAAGTGCACCTTAGCCCTTCTGATGGCCCTCCTGTGTGATTGTGCCCTAGTGAGCCAACTTAAAACAGAATCTTGCCACTATATCTTTTAGATGTTTAACATTTTTGCATCTTCTCTTGATGGCATGGCAAATTATCTAAATCCAGCTGATTCCGAGAGAATTCCAAACCTTTTACAGGATACTCACAACAACGCATATTAAGCTTGTTTTCGCTGCATATTTAGCATATTTTTTACATATAATAAATATTTTTATTAATATCTAAATCTATTATTATATCATGATGTTGAGATGTCACTATGCATGATGCATCATTCAGAAATATGATTATTTAAGAATCACATTGTGTTAATTTAGCCATTATTAATGACTCATTGGGTAATATTTACTAATCATATACTAAAATGTCTATCACGATAAGCGATTAGGAAAATAAAAAATTGTTGGTTCTCCATGTTTAAATTGGAATTTTACAAAAAGATTTGAGGAGATTTGAAAAGAAAATGAATTTTGTTCGTCTCTCCTTTGTCGAGCAGATCATTATGATCCGTCCCGCATGGATAAACGATGTTGTTTTTACGGAAATGTATTTTGTGACACTATTACTTCACACTGCGACCAATACAGGCAGGACCGCGCCAACTCAGTATTTCATCGATTTTGTACCACGATTTTAAATGTAACATAAACTTTATATCATACAATATTTTCAACTTTTTGCTGCTCGTTCTTATGAAAATACTGCTGGGTCCAATTTCATTCATGATTTAGCTGCACGCTGCATTACAGTCAAAAGCACCCGCACAAAACACACTCTTTATCCCATAAGGTTTAATTTGCCGATCTGATCCGGCGATCATATTTTCAATAAGACCATATACACAAAAATCAGCACCATTTTCTGCGTCGGGCACGGGTTACGGCGTAGAAAATATTGATCCGGGGTGTGCCTTTTAAGATGTCATGAATATAAGGGAATTTGCTCTAATAAATTTCGAGAATCGATAAAAAAAACTTTTATAGTCACCAAATGCGTGTATAACTTATTGGAAATGGTGAAATTCCTCTATAATGCGGACAAATTTTTGGTTCTTATCTTTAGTTTAAACGTTTCACTCCTAGATTGCATTTCCTGTCATTAAAATTTGGAAAACTTATTCATTCACGACATCGTAAAGGTCCCAACCCGGATCATTATTTTCCACGACATAACCCGTGTCCGACGCAGAAAATGGTGGGTGCTTTGATTCAGTATGTATGGCTGCCTTAAAAAAATATGATCTCTGCGGTCGTCGGATCGCAAATTAAACTTTTTGAGATAAAGAGGCATGTTTTTGCGGTCAGTTTGGCTGTAATGCAGGCGTACAACTAAATCATGAATGAAATGGGATCCAGCAGTATTTTCATAAGAACGAGCACAAAAAGTTGAATATATGACATATAGTTCATGTCTTAAATTTATCACATTTAAAAATTATGGTAAAAACTCGATGAAAAATCTGGGTTTAGCCGGTTTTGCCTGTTGTGGTCGCAGTGTGTTGTTTGGCGAAGCGCTGAAATGACAAAATGACTGATGGGAACCATAATCATCGCAGGTGATTTTGAAACTGATTGATGATCATGCCAACAAAAGTTATACATTAATGGTACGGCTTGATCATTAACCTGAGCTTCATCATTACAATTTCTCGCTATTCCTGTTTGATGGGTTTATAATAATGCCTATTTAACATGAATATTTAGAAATGTCTTTAAATTTTGCGTTCGAAAAGAATAAAGTTTCGCGACCAAGTCGCAATTTAAAATCTAATCTTAAAATCCAGTATTTGATTGTCATCTAAAAATCTGTTTTTGGCCCATCAAATTGATTTCGTGAAGCAATTATTTTTCTTTTGCCATTAAGCCGTGCCTTCGTGCCGAAAATTAATTTGTCGTTGTCAAATTAAAATGTTTTTTATTCGCCGTAAATTGTTTCTTGCTGTGGTAGATGGCATCTGTCGAGGCCAACATACATAAGCAAAGCAAGATAATACCTCGGTGAAATATCGAATATATAAGTGAGAAGTAATATATATTCCATGGATAGGCAGCTAAACATCGTGAATTAATTTCCGGTGGGGTTTTCCAAATTTTACCAACTACATCGCTTTTCTGCGCCACTGCGTTTTTAGTGTCCTGTACCGTAAGCCACCTGTTCAATGTGCATCTTACAACACCAAAGCATCTGTTAGGAAGCTCAAAAACTTCACAGCCACAATATTTTCACGTGAAACTATTAACTTAACAACGAAAACACGAAAAAATCCTAATACAGAAAGTTTGATTTCCTCTTTAAAAGTTCCGTTGATTTATACTCATTTTTAATTACGTCAATTCCCACGTTTTTATTTTAATTTTCAAGGTTTTTATCCCTGCATGTATATATTGATTTAAAAAATGTCCTGCTGGGGAATTTTTCCCCAATTGAGCAAGTTTGTTTCAATTAGTTAAAAATTCACTTAAACCAGTTTTACTTCACGACGGAATATTTGCTTATAGTTCGTTTCACCCCAGTAATAGCGACTACAAATTAACTTTCCCGAAACTATTTCTCCATTAAGTGTAGTTCCTGCATTGGCACTAGAAAAGGAACTTGAAAATGTTTGAAAGATTGCAGCGTGATCGTGGCGCATACACGGTGTATTATATGAAGTAGTAGTCAAAAATTGTGAACTTATGAAAAGAGTGAAATTATTAGATGCATTGCGGCTCTTGTAAGAATCCTTTTAGTTGGTGGAAGTTACGTTCAACAAGACATGACACTGTACTTTTTATTTCTTGACTAGGCAAACAAGTGAAGATTGAAAAGCGTCAATTCTAAAATATTTTCTGAAACTACTCAGCCTAGCTTCAAATTTTAGAGCTCTGCCATTCAGGATGTGATTTTTAATCATTATTCTTACGCCCTTCTTTCATCTTTTTTAAATGTGAATATGAAAAATTCCAAAATTAAAGTGATTTCGCTGCCACGCCTAAGAGTTTTTCTAACCTAATTGCCATTTTAACATAGTAAATAAAATTTCGTCGCTTTAAATTGCGTCTTCTTTTATTTTTAAATTTGTTTTCAATTTTTACATTACGACACCACTGTTGCGTTTATAGGTTAATAGAAATTGTTTTTCAGTAAGTAGAATTATCTCTGTCATATATGTAAAAAAGGAATTATTACCTACACGCGTAAGCAGTTAACACGTGGATAGATTTCCGGTGGATGTTTCAGTTCTGAAGAGGAATTTTACCAGCTTTGAAAATTTGTAGCCCATATCTTGAGCTTTTGCTATCTACCAAAAGCTAGTTGTATTTACAAACATAAGTAGAAAATCCTATACGACATTTTTTGTATAATATTTGCGCTATTCTCCCCATGGTACTACCAAAACAAAGCAGACAATACCAGACAAATATTTAAGGCGCTTTGTTTTGAACACTTAAATGTTAATGACGTCTACACCGTATTCATGGAGGTTGCATAGGTTTTAACCAACTTTCGTCCCTTCCAACCAACTTCAATCTGATGGAGCGAGTTTTTAAGTGAATCTATAGAAACAGGTTGGAAACTCAATTTTTCCTTCTAGCGGATTACTCTAAGCAGGCGCTCACTCAAATCGAGACAACATGAGAAAATATCAACATATTTTGCGGAGCCCATCAAATTGTTTTAAAATTTCTTCAGGATTATTTACTTGCGAATTCGAACGAGAAATTTCAGAACCAATCACCTATAGTGGACGTCCTTAATAAATGTTATTCCTTTTTATAAGTGTTTTAACTTTTTCTTACTACAAAGAA
>LJIJ01002262.1:9457-29230 GCA_001718145.1 Orchesella cincta
CAAATGATGCAGGGCTCAAGGCACATGGACTTACGCCCCTCAGCTATCAAATCAGGAGCACCCTACGCTCTAGCTGTGCTCCATCTGTGTACATCTGATTGGTATATTGCCTCCATTCACATTGTGATAATTCGGATGTTCCGGCTACGCCCCCAATTATATTTCAGTTCGATAACAAAAAACTGGAATTGGTTGAATAAAGAACGCATAGTGGAGAAACCCTTATATTCTACAACTTTGGGGAGGGAATATCGATGAAATTCCTAATTTACAAAAAATAAAATCGTTCAATCACAACGTTTGCCATTGAGGGCATGACTACAACTAGGAATTCATGCGATGTCCTCAATTTGGATATAAGACTGGATATGGCTTCATATAATTTTATAGACGGACTGGAGAATACAATTGATACCTTCACCAGCAAAGCGGAATGTTATCTTTTGATAGAGACATCTCACCATTCCCAAGAAATGGTCGGGAAGTGCAATCGCTAGAATGTATTTATTCAGCTGAGGGCAATCAGCGGCTCGCGCTCTTACATCTTTTTTCGGGGTAACCGATTCAGCTCAAAACTGGCTCAAGAATAAAAACATACAAGCTAGCATCCCTTGACAAACTCCATTGTAGAAACGTTGGAGCAAGCTGAAATAACTGATGAAGACGAGCAACAGCTAGTGAATGCTCTCATCCGGGAAGATTCTCATCTTGCCCCAACACATTAGCCCAAAACCTGGACAAAGTAATTGGGAAAGTGGAGGATATTAAAAGCGTGCTATTTATTAGGAGTCACTGGAGCTCTGGGACCATATCTGCTCCAATCTCTCACTCAGCTGCCACAAGTACGGAAGTAATTTGCTTGCTGCGGAACGGGGTATTGAGCGACTCCAAAAGGTTCTCGACGAACTGGAACTCCTTTCCAATGTGGAACTGAGCAAAATCCGTTGCGTTGAAGGGGATGTGAGCCTTCCCCACTTGGGAATGAAACCAGAGGTTTGGAACGAGCTTTGTGGGGAGGTTGATGCGATTGTCAACTCAGCTGCGGCAATAGATCACATGGATACCTACAAGAAGGGCCCTTCTCCCACCCGAGGGGTTAACGTTGAAGGAACCAAGCACGTGCTGGAATTTGCGGTGGAGGGGAAGCTCAAGCATGTCTTCCACTCTTCTACCTTTTTCGCAGTGGCAAATATAAATCCAGAAGATGGAACTCTTTCAGAAAGTTTGCCAAATGTGGAGGATTTTGATAACGTGACGACGTTGGCTTACGCTGTTTCAAAATTTGTTGGGGAAGTCCTAATTAAACAGGCGGTGGAGAGAGGAATTCCTTGCAATGTTTTTAGATTCCCGATCATCACTGGTCAGTCGGAAACGGGGAGAATGAACCTCCAAAATAATCATTTGATGCAGAGGTACATTTTTATTATAAAAAATGGGATCATCCCATCAGACCCATTGCCTATTCCAATGCTCCCGGTGGATACCTGTGCGGAACTCTCTGTGCGGATTTTCTTCAACGAGAATAATAATGGTAGGGGCGTTTTTAACATAAGCCATCCCCATGTTGATTTGGATCAGGATTTTGTCAAGGTTGCGGCAAAGCTCGGAGTTAAAGTGAAGCTTGTGGAGGAAAAGGAATTCTCTCAAGCGCTGCAGAAGTTGGTTCCAGCCACATCCAATTTTGCACTGTTTACAGATTTCTATATTAATGAGAACTTTCTACCCAAGTTCAGAAAGACTTTGGCTGCTTGGAAAAATTGGAGGGAGGGAATTGAGGGATACTTTGTGACCAAAAGTGTGAGCCAACTCGTACCGGCTGCATTCCAAGAAGGGGTGACCACCATGGATTTTGTGTACAAGGATATGATTTTTGCGAAGGCGAACGGCTGGTTGGATTAAATTCATCAAAAAATCTACACAAGGTTTATGGCTTCTGAATAAATGACATACATTTGAAAATGTTAAGTAACCACATGTAAAATTTTCAATAAATCCTTCTTGAATGTAAAATAAACTACAATAAATGACAAATGGAATTTTCAACCTCATCACAATTAGTGTTATTGCAACAAAACTCATTTGTACTGGTGAAAGCGCAAAACTAGATAAAAATGTTTGCTTAGCACTCCGTATCACAATCACGGTGGAGAGAACCCTGAAGTATGAAACTCCACTGTGACATCATCGTTTGATAAATACCTAACGAATTTTCCAGCTCTTGTTGGACAGATATATTTTTGTGTGAGGTACACCTCAATGCTTTTTTTTAACTTTATGGTACTTTTGTTGAAGTTGCAAATGTCCGCATGAAAATTGACAACCTTTCCAGAAAGCAATTTCTACTTTATAATAGTTTTCACTTGTTACACAATTTAGGTTAAAATGTATCTAATCATTAATACATACATTTATTTATTTTAAATCGTTATTCAGTCTTACTAAGATTTAAGTACTGGTATAAACTACGACAGCTGAATTTTGGCTTTCGAGCTCTGCCTCCTGAATATCCAAATACGCGGAGTAAACCACAAGGAGAGAATAGAGAGGAAGTAAAAAACCAATTACCATGATCATAAGATAATCAGATACAATCAGCCCTGAATAAATGAAAGCAAAAAGAGTCATGAAAATTGCTACAAGGTAGTCAATCAGATCGACGACCAGGTAGACAACGATCAGTTTTGGTTGTTTCTATAAAACCAGTTGTACAGATTATAGTATTTTATTAGCCTGGAAGAATTAATGATTTAAAGAATGAAAATAAAACTATTCCGTACCTGTTGTAGCCCACAACAAAGTAATATAGCTGTCAATAAACATACCAAACTACTGAAAAACAAGTAATTTTGTAGCATCTGCACAAAGGAAACTGCAAATGGAATAGGTATGATTACTACTTAAATTATTTATTAAAGTTAGGATTGGCTGCCATTACCAAGTTCGTCCAAGCTCAGGAATGAGGTGAACTCAGCCCTCAGAATGTGAAACAGCGCTTGTCGCTCATCTGGATCGTCAATAGATTTTATCTGGTGGATCATTGTCTGCCATTGAATGGCTTCCACTAATATTTTCCACTTCCGAGCTGCAATTATATTCCCTTTTTTAAAAGTATTCATAATGAGTGTCTATATTTATACTTACGATCTGGAGTGCTCCAATTATTCCGGCTCCAGTTCTTACATTGATACAGCAGCAACATGAATTCAATCTCATTTTTGGCCAGCTACAGAAAAGTACAATGGGTGGAAGAACTTTAATGAATAACACTCAGGTGTTACTTTTAAAAATTCTACAATTTATTGAATCTATTACCAAAATAGCTACACCGACTGGGCAAAGCACAAGTAAATGCAAGTGGATCTGATTGCTTTCGTGGGATCTACCGTGCAACAAGAGAAATGAAATAACTAACGGAGAAAAGCGGAGGACAACATGTGTTCTATCTCAAGTCCATCAGTGAACTAGGATGCTCGTTTAGGTGAGCTGTGATGCAACAGAACCTTGATCCTCCTGCTCACTTTCAATGTACACTTTCAAAACTTGACATTATTATGAGTAGAGTTGTGATATATGTTTTCAAAATAGACTAACCTTCATTAATGTATTAACACCTCAGTGAACTTTCAAATTTGGAATTACTGAAAAATGCAAAGTAGATTTTTTTGCATGCATGAGAAAATTTATAGGACAGTCACAGTTTTCTGAAACCATTGCGGAAATTTTCCGCTTATGAAAAAATTATTCAAGCATGTTTACGACTTTACCAGAACCTCCGAACGTTGGCAAGAAAAGAAAATAAGCTTTCTTAACCGTGATGGGGCAAATTTCTCAGAATACTTTTGTATATTCAGGACGCTGATGCATGAACAAAATTGAGTGGCTAAAAATATACATGTTCTAATTTGGTATCTAAATCATAGATATAGAGTCATCACAATCTGACTGACTGCATCCGAGAAATCCAGTGAACATATTGCATGTTCGGTGTATGAATGAAATTTAGCTATCATTATGAATTTTAATGCAAGACTGGACTATATAAACATGTAATTGTGAGCCTGCCAAATGTTGGGGCAAGTTGAGAAAAATTCTTGATGAATAAAGCTTGATCTACGAAAAAGTTGCAAAATGATGAGAACAGGAATGACAAATTATGTGCTGTTGGGATAAATGTGATTTTTTATGTATGTGTGAATGACACAGCAGTCGCGGCTAGGTTACTTTATCGTCAAGCTATTATTGAATTTGTTTGATTGATTATTGTCAGAAAAAGGATCAACGACCTTTTGTATAATTCCACAAGATTATAAGTTAGCCTCGTGCATTTTGCTTATATAAATGCGCTTGCTAAAGATTTGGATTCAATATACAAAGTCACCAACAAATGGTGACTTTATATTGGTATGTCCCATTGGAATGGTCGGCTTTGCTTATGACTTATAAAGCGAATACAGCCACACTAACGTTTTGAGTATTTCCAATGTGTTAAACAGAAATGTAAATATGTTTTTTGCCTGATATGCACACAAAACAAAGCTGGGTGGCTTAAACGAATAGGGGTTGCTTGCTTCCTACGTAATATTAAATATATAGCATTTTACATAAAAGCATTGATATTTTTTATTTTGTATAAACAACATGAAGGTTATCTATAAACGCTCGCACTCGTAAACAAGATCACATCATGACCATCACCAACAACGTAGACCATTTACTTCATTTAATAAAATTTAACATGAGCAAACATTTCTCTGCTGCTGCTGAATGGAAGCAAGTGTCATTCATCATCATCATCTTAAACTCTAACCTTTTCATGAATAATTTCTGACTGAAGTTCACTCATCAAGTTCAGTTCATAATTGAATTCTTGGTACATAAACTGCTCATCAAATTTACTTGGTTTCAGTATATCTAAAGCTTTTGAGTAGCTGGGTTGCTTTTTCTTGCAAAATTTAATTACAGAATGAAAAAATAATCATGTTCACTCTAAAATTCAGAAAGTTTAAAAGTTTTCAAATATTTTTGTTTATTTTCACTTTTGGCCTTAAATTTTGTTTTTGTGCTGACGTACACTTTCACACTCAGCTAACCATTTCAAATGGAGGAGAAGAGGAAACATTCCAAATCAGTAATTTTCCTAGTTCCATTCAAAACTCAACTATTTGTGAATCGAACCTCAGAGCTGGCCAGCAAATACACCCATTTATAGCCTACTTGTGCTCAAACCAAGTTCGGGCCAGCTTGGAAAATTGTACGCGACTGCCACCACCACCAACTATTTTCACAAATTCCTCAACAAATTCGCGTCTCATTGACAACGAATTAAATGTGATAGTGTCAAAAAGTATGTCTGTTTTAGACACTCAGGGCCATTCTAAAAGTGTTATTCTCATTCTTGGGAATACAGGCTCGGGAAAAACGACCGTAACACAGCTTATTGCAGGAAATTTAAGCAGATTACACGGCGTCCTAACTTCCAGTGGGAATCTAGTTATTATTGATGAAGACGATCGTATCGGTGCTCCGTCCACAAAATCCAAAACGGTTTTTCCGGAATATGTGTTCAGCAATGAAACCAACTTGGCTTTCTATGATTGTCCCGGTTTTGATGACAATCGTGGTGCTGGCACAGACATTTCTACAATGTTCTCCTTGAAATCTATAACTGATTCTATTGAGAAAGCCAAGTTTATTTTTACCGTTCCGCATTCCTCTGTTCGCATTGGAAATGACAGGTTGGACTTTGAGCTGCTTACTAAACACGCAGTGAAATTTTTGAGAAAATTTTCAAAAATGAAAGAATCCATAGCACTCATTGTAACAAAAGTGAACAGCTATTCCTCATTTGGCCATCGTCTCACAGATAAAGAAATTGTAGATGAAATTGTCGAGTTTCTAAAAACTTTTCTGGAGACGCTTAAAGAACGAAAGGGGGCAAATTTAGATGATTTAGAAACAGAAAAAAAGATTCAATTTATTGACGCACTTCTACTGACAGACAATGAAACTCTTTCCTACAAAAGAATCTGGTTTGTGAGAAACCCACCCAAATGTGGTCCCTTCAATGAAATACCGTATGCCTCTAAAGTAAGACAGGAAATTACATATTTGTTGAAAAGCACTTTGAAATTTGCTCACGTGAGCAGTTGCGACTTTGGAATTTCCTTGAAAGACTCAACCCTGTTGAAAGTTGAGCAGTATTTTATTCCGGAGGTCAAAGCAAAAATTGAAAACTCAACCAGCCAGCTCGTCCAAAATTTTAAACATCAGTATTTCAGCGAGCTGAATAGAACTCTGGGGCAAGTTGATACGAGGCGTGAAGCCATTCTGAAATTGAAGCTGATTTGTGACAAGTTTTCAAAATATGGTGACCATAATTCTTTGCCAATATCCGAGGCAATACCAGCTATCGTGGGACTCCTCGGAGGAGAAAATGATGGGGTTGACACTGACCAAATTGTGAGACTAGAGCTACTCCTCAATTTCTTTGAGAGTTTGACAAATAAAACAATTCAAAACTATTTTCTGAATTTTGTCACAGTTCAACTCAAGCAGGATCTGAGTAATGCTCGGGAACAGACTTGGAACACGATTCAAAATCAGTTTGTGAATGAGTTAAATTTTAAACTGGGAGAATTTGTTAGTTCATTAATTGGGCAATTGAAAACCCTCTATTTTAACAATAAATGGAGTATCATCACCAGAAACTCTATAAATGCTATGTTTTACACGGTTCGTAACCAATACAAAAATATTCGCATGCTAGAAGCAACAACCTACACATCAAACCTCGCATCAACAGAAATTATTACTCAACTTTATTCTGCACTGGCTTTTGAGATGGAACCCCGAAATGCCAAAATTTTAAATGAGCTTGAAGCCTTGTTCCCATTTTATGAAGAAATTACAACCGTGCCAGTTGTGAGAAATGCAAGCGTTTTCACGCTTGAAATATCTGAGTTAGGTGCCGATATAAGAAAGCTTGGTCAATGGTTTGAGTTTCTTATCAAGGTTGATTCAAAACTGAGAAAATATTCGGGGCAGGTTGCGATAAATACAGTAAATTCAACGGTTTTAAAAAGCTATGAAAATGACCTAGAATTTCTTGAAGAATACAATCTCGTCTCAGTTTCCCCTTTGATCCAAAACGTTTCACGAGATGCAGTAATAGGCAATCAAGGAAGGACGTTGCTTCGGGAAATACTCTTGTATGCGTTTACTCTCAGGACAACTATATTGTGTGAAAACGGGGGTGAAAATGTTGTAGTTAAAGGTCGATTTGTAAAGTTTACAGATTTTACTTCAAGTGTGGGAAATATCCCGTGTTCCTCCGAAGAAAAAACACTAAAACAACTCCATATATTTGCCTCTGAGACTGTTTTTATTGACCAGGACATTCTTGCAAACGGGATGAATCTTCAAGTTAGCATAATCGCGCCTAGGTGGGAAGTGATAGCTCCTTCACAACAGCAAAGACTTATATCTTTGGAAGGAAAACCTGGAAATCCTATATTAATTGTAAATGAAACTGAGCAAATAGGGAAAGATGGTGAGCCAGGAAAGCCAGGAGGAAATGGTGGGATTATGATTGGAATATACGATGAGATTTTGAATAGACAACTTCTCAAAATAAGCGTGAATGGGGGCAACGGTGGAGCTGG
Source organism: Orchesella cincta (assembly GCA_001718145.1). Classification (NCBI taxonomy): domain Eukaryota; kingdom Metazoa; phylum Arthropoda; class Collembola; order Entomobryomorpha; family Orchesellidae; genus Orchesella; species Orchesella cincta. Next base: position 17,119 of record LJIJ01002262.1, read on the forward strand.
TCAGCCAGGGGGCAATGGAAACGCTGGTGAAAATGGGAGTGATGCTTCAAAGGATGACTTCCCATCAGCTTACAGCCTAAGCACAAATATCAGTGGAGAATTTGTGTCAAATGACCTTGTTCTCACCATTATTTACAACCACAGGTGGTTGAAAAAGTTAGGAAAGCCTGGTAGAACAGGAGGAGATGGTGGGGATGGCGGTGTAGGTGGAAGAGGTGGCTATCCAGGACTCATAGAAATCTACACGGTCGGTCAGAAACAAAGTCGAAATGAAATACAAAAGTCAGCCAGAACTGGAGAAAACGGTAAAAATGGTGAGGGTGGGAAAGGGGGCACAGGTGGAAATAATGGAATCAGTTATCAATGTAAGTGGCGAAGTGTTACATTGGTATTTTGGTGGGACTCGTGTGCTCAAGAGTTTAATGGGGAAAGAGCTGGAAATGGGTCCAATGGTGTTGCTGGAAACAATTTTCAAGGACAAATTTTGCCCACCCCACCTCCAACTTTGGGAAACGAAGAGTGGAAAATATTAGCAGATTATAAGTACTTCATACTTGAGTCTGGTTCTGAAACTAGGTTTAATTTTTTACAAAAAATTGAAACCAATCCCAATCTAACCAAGCTATATGATTATCCGTTTTCATTTGCACAAGAGCTTTTTAACTTGGAGAAAGTTTTTTACAAACTTGGAACAAATACCACACTGCTGTTGGATGAGTATCAACTGCTTCTCCAAAGAATTGAGACGTTCAAACAGCTTCAAAATTCAGATATAATGCCCAGTCACAAAAAGGTGCTGAATTTTCTGAGTGCTTCGCTCCAATCCAAAATGTCTTTTCTTCATGGAAGAAATCAGTTTTCACACGTAATAGTTGACTTTCCCTCATATCTTACTAGCATTGCAAAAGATATAGAAATGCTTCGGAAAGGCGAAACGCTCCTTCTTACTTCCCAGGAAGAACAAAAGTTGCTTGAACTAATTGTACAGGAACAAACTCAAGTGATATCGTTTCTAGCTTCAACTGCATTCCCGTTTATTAATCAACTTGACTCAAAGATTACCAAAGTGACAAATGAACTCATCCAAGATATAACTGCATGCATATTGAAACCATTGGAAAGTGATTATCGACTTGAAATAAATAGACCAAAATTTGAGTTAGCACTCCTTGGCCCAAATTTGCTACAAGGAATTTCTGTTGCGGGAAGCATTCTTGTGCTTCTATTGAATCTGGATTCACCGGGGCATTCTGATAATCCAACAATTCACAACTACAACTTGAGAGATTCCATCGGAAACCAGAATATTTTCAACTTTAATCGATTAAACAACACGATTTCCATTCAAGTAGCGCTTATCTCCAAGCTTTTAAATAAATACCCGAGCTCCTTTATAAATAGTAGTATCCAATGTAAACTCGAAAATCTTGAAACGTCATTTGAACATATTAAAGAATTCGAAGTCACTGGAAATGTTAGCCAATTGGAAATATATAGGGCAAGGGAATCGTTTGAAATAGCTCAATGGGAGCTGAATATAGCGTGTGAAAAAATGCTAGAAGAGTTGAGAGGAAGAAAAGATAGAGAAAGCTTGCGGGCAGCAACAAATCTTGTAAACGTTCTCCCAGTTCTTACCTTAGCTGTTGGGAATTCTGCTCTGTACACGGCTGTTAAACCCGCAGCGCAGAAACAGAGACAAAGGATTGCCCAGCTAATCAAGGGGCTGACGCAGACGTACAAAAATATTCAGAGCAGAAAACTCTCCCTTATCAAATTATTTCTGGACGTATTGAATTTTCAACAAATCACTTCGTCAGTCGCTCTAACTCAGATTATTATCAAGTTGAGGGAAAGTTTGACACAACTGAATGAATTTTCAAAAGGGCTGGAGCATGATGAACTAGTTGTACTTTGTATAAACAAGTTTGGGACATGTGTTTACCATGATGGTTGGATTATTCGACCAGAAGCTCAACTACAGTATGAAAAGAGAATTAGCTAAATCTATCGATGACGGAAATTTACATACCCTTTCCATTATCGGTGATGATGATAATGATAGTGTAGCGATAGGTCCGCTGCTTACCAAAACGGAATTTTTGATGAAAGACAATTTATTACAGCTTCGTTATGAGGAAGCTCAAAGTGTTTTCAAACATATGGTATTCCCATTTGCCAAGAATTTTACAGGGCATGAACATCAACAGATTTCTGAAACTGTCGCAAACATGTTGGAAGGAAAAACTGGTCGAGAAAATAATATTACTCATGTTGCACAAGCGAATTTGAATCAAATTGAAAAGTTAAGACGTGCATATAAAACATACACTGACGATGAAAATTTATATTTTACACGTGATTTCAATTCGGCGTTTTATGTGTGGAGGAACGACGAATGGGAGAACTCCATTCGTCAATTACTTTCTGGAAAGGTTGTTAATTTTCATGCGGACATTTGCAATTCCAACACTTTCGCCAACAAAAGTGCCATGAACTTAAAAAGCATTGCGGTGTATTTCAAACACAAAAATATATCTGCCCAACACGAGCTGGAAAATTTTTTAAGTGCTTATCAAGCGGTAATGACACACGGTGGAGTTTCATACTACAGGGTGCTCTCCGACGTGATTAGGTTAAGGAGTTCAAAACAAACATTTTTATCTAGTTTTGCACATTTTAACACGAGCATAGATGGGTCTTGTTGCAATAGTACTATTTTGGAGGAGACTGAGAGATGTCTGGGAAACCAATTTCTTTTGAGTCCTTATACAACGTGGACATTTCAACTCACTAATGTGCTCGCTAATAGTTCTGCTTTTGTGAACTTCCAAAATTTAGAACGGTTTGCGGGAAAGGTGGACTTGGAGTTGAGAGGAAAAGGAATGTACATCAATGAGTTGACAGTGGGCTCAACGTTCCTTCAAGATTTGAACATAAGCACTTACTACCAGGTGGATTTCAAATGCAACCAAAGTACTGAAAGATGATGTTCCATAACTTAACAGCCATATCCAATGATCGTATTAATTCAACTAAAAATTAATATTTCATGGGCATGAACATGAATAAACGAAAAGAGATGAATTAAAAAGTCATAATAACGTGAATCCCTTCTCTTTTCTCCTCAATGTTGTAACGAAACTATTCTTAGTCATAACTATAACTATGATGGTCATGATGTGATTTTGTTTACAAGTGCGAGAAATTATAGGTAGATAACATACCCAATTTTTTATCCCAATTTAAGCTACCAATTCCTGTTGTATGTGAATAGCAGGCAAAGAACGTGTTTGTATTTCCATTGATTAATTGAACAATGCTTATAAAGAGTCATACCCATAGATTGTTGGTAATTTATATAATGAATCTGACATTTCATCAAGCGCCTACACATCAACGTAACAAAAACCTACAATGAAAACAAGATGGGTGCTGATAAATTCAGACAGAATGAGCAACCGATCGCACTATTGGAAACCCTAATAAATATCTCTAAAATTGGGTCAAACTGGACTCATTTTTTATATGATTGTCCAGCAGCAGATATCCATCAACAATTGTTACATGATTTTGTAATTAGATTGACAAATAGTCTTTAACTATATTACTAACAAATATCGAGTAATGTTTAGGAAATAATTTTATGTTATATAGTTAATTTATATAGCTATTATATTATATACTATATATATAGAGAGAATAGAGGGCAAACTGTTTCAACAACCTAATTTTGTGTCTAATTTCTGTTTTCTAATTATCGAGACACAACTGTTTTTCTCCACCGGATATAAATTGATTGCTTTGAACGGGTCACTAAAGTCCCTAAGTAATAATTGCTTACCCTATAAACCCAAATTAGAAAGCGAAAGGGGTACGAATTTTACTCGGACATTGCTGCGAAGCAGACCAGAGAAAAAAGAGGTTACGAGAAACAGATTCACAAGCATAATTTTAGCATTAACTCACAGTTTGCAAAAATACAGTCAATATTTTAGTACAACTTTGTCGTTCCATACATTATTAAAATGGCTATAATACTAAGGCTAAAATTGTGTTACATTTTTGCAATACTGGTGGTCAACTGCCAAGCATCGGCACAACATCTTTCTTATCATCCATCTCCACCTGAAGATCTTATTGACAGTGTAGACCGAAGCCCACTATCCGAACTATTCACAAAATACAAAGATACAGCTTTGCTAAGTCACTCCGGAATTTCAACACCATCTTGGAAATTTGTCCCTGTTCAAAATCTGAACGAGCAACTTGCCCCATTTGCAAAATGTTTTGTGCACATCACAAATTTTCAAAACGTGGATATTCTCCCACCAACTTTCCCTGTTCTAATTAGACATTTTGTACCCGGTTTCTTTAAGGTTCACGGGGAATTCCCACAGAACAAAATTTTTTTCCTTCCGAAGGAGTTGAACCTTACAAATCTACATTATTTGAAGGGAAAGTGTCCATATTCCAATTTATACGGGGATCACAAGCAGGGCTATGGACGTCAAGGATTTTGTGTGTCAATCAACTTTGAAAAGTATAGCATGCAAGCCAAACCTTGGAGTTGTGAGTTGGCCGTAGCTTTATTTCCGCCTCTACACGTATTTACAACAGTTGACGAATTGGACGTTTCTGTACATATCCAGTCCTGGTATCGAGAATTGTACGCAGGTATGAACCCGTTCCCAAACAAAATAACATTTGAAACAAACGTATTTCATGTTTGGGTGATGGACAGTTTGTATGAAAATGAATGGAAGCTAAACCACTTTCACATGTGGGGAAAACGCGTAATTCATCCAGTTTACTTTACTTACAAGCTGCTGGCACATGATACCTTTTCTTTTATGGAAACACGGAGAGTTGGCAAATGGCCAATTGAGTTAGCTGCCATAAAATCGGTTAAAATACCTGTTTGGTGCACCCAAAATCTGATGAGTGACTGGTTTGACAGGGATAGTTTGCAAGTTACCCCTTGTAAATTAGAAAAAAGCTCAGTAAAAATTGATAGTAAAATATGGGGAAAAGGAGATTTAAATGAAATATATGAAGCACTCCATCAAACCTGGTCGAATATGTGGTTGATTTACCTCAATCCATTCAAATCGTCCATTTTTGTTGAGACTAACTTTGCGAAACACTTTTTCATGTGCAAAAATCTTTTGGCCCATGATGCCCCAAGTGCCCTTAATATCCTTTTCCTTTGGTTCACGATAAAGTAGCATGCCCTGACGCACGTGTTTTTGGAAATTCTAGGAATTACACACTTGCTGTAAATTGGCCAGGAATGCGTGGGGCTTGTTCGAATGGAAAATTGCAATCAGAAAAGGATGGTCACTTCAACCCTTTCACTTCAAAACTAGGGATCGGGTTGGAGTTAGACACTATTAAAGATGATTCTCTTGCATTTGAAATCCCGGATCATCTTAATTCTCTCCGGTTTGTAAGTTGTGGAAGTCCACGAGAAAAAGAATTTGCGTTTATTGAGCTCATCAGTATTTATGACTGTTGGGTATGGCTTGGGTTGCTAGTAACAGTTTTAGTATTACCAATTTTCCTTGAGACGAACGAAAAACAAATTAGTTCTCAGTTGGAAAAAGTTCCGATAAAGAAAAGAATTGCAACTTACGCAAAAGCGGTAGTCAAGGGATACTTTCCTCTTTTAAAAGCGTTTTTTGAGCAGGGGGACAATTACCTTTCGTTGTCATCTTCAAAAGAAAACAAATCAACGTTTGCGAGAGCTACGTTTCTCTTCGCCGTACTTGTAATAAGCAACGCTTACAAAGGGGAAAATGTATTTAATCTGGTAACCCATCGCAAGCCGATACCAGCTCATTATTTTTCTCAACTGATTCAAGATAATTATAGAATATTTGCTGGTGTCACTGAACCATATATTAAGGGCCTTACAATGGTCCTTAAAAATTTTACGGGAATAAACATAACGCAGCATAAAATAGACCTGGATATAGAATACATTGTAAAATATGGAAGCTTTAGTTCAGTAACGCTGGATTCTGAGCCATCCTTCATTAGTTACAAAGCCAGAATTCTAAATAAAGGCTTTAAAAGTGGAAACAATGCAACCCTCAAAGACATCGAGAGGTTGCAAGTGCTAGTAGCAAATTCGCAACTACTTCCCACGACTTTTGACATTCTGAAAAGAACTGCGGAGGAAATATTTCCTGTTGCTTTGATCAAAGAGCAATTGAGTTCTTGGAAGAATAAATGGGAGCCAAATGAGAGACTTTTAGAAACCTTAATTAGAAAGATCTACATAAAGTGGCAGAAGATTGATGAGCTCAACACCCTAAAAATGTGTAACAAGACGCGCTAATTGTGCCTGATTATTTGTGCCAATCTTTGGCATTAAATTTAACACAGGAAGCTGCTAACCACAGAGATGTTTATATTGGTAAAGAAATTCTGTATCAGAGAAAGTTTTTAGTGAGTGTGCATGATTTTGCTAAAGAATCGGCTTGTGAAGAGTTCATCAAATGTCCTGTATTTGCTGTGAAAGCCAGGGTTTAATGCCTCGGCCCTTCCAGCTACTAAATAACCTGTTAGCGCCATGCATTTGATGCACTTAAATTTCGAAGAAAAGAAACTAACGCATAGTTGTATTTTAAATATAATTTTAATATACGCCACTCTGGGCTCAAGAGAATATGAATGTACATGTAGTAAAAGGAAAGAAAAAACGTGGCTCTTGATGAGTCCACAAACTCTACTCTTGACAACTACAGCATGAATGATTATGATTATGACAAAAATGTGTGCTGCTGCTGGAGCTCTGGAGAACGTGGTAGGAGTGTGGAGTTCGGCATGCCTTCAGCAAGCCGTAACTTGAAAACTCCTTTCATGCTGCATGAAGGTTGCCTTGTCGTGTAACCTCCAGGTTTCTCCAGATGTCTCCAGCAAGGTGAATCCGTCACCAACATAGCCCCGCCCATGGAACCGTTGAGGTTACATCATCTCAGTTGAAGTGAGGCAGGAACAATAGATGTGGACAGGAAACGATGAAGGTGACATCGGGCGGTTACTCTTGTGGAAGGCTGAACCTGACCACCTCCTCCGCCAAAGCTAAGAGGTTTCACCATTTGCATGACCCTTTGCCACCTTGAATGATGTGATTGGAAGAGTGCTCCAGGTCCCGGCATCTTGATCCCAGCAGTAGACGGATGATGGGGGCTAGTTGGGTTCGGATCTGCAGCAAAAATGATAAATATTGAACGACAAAAATTAGTAATGTTAACTAAAAATGAATAAATGAATGAAAATTTGATAAATTAATTGAAACTGTTGTCGACTCATTGCTCCTCAACTGGAAGCAAAGGACAAATCTTCACAATTGGACGGTCTAGGGTCCCAGTTGGAGTCTTGAGGGTCACAGAGCGCACCAAACCATCGGCTCCTGGATAAGTGGAGATAATGCGCCCTCGTTTCCACTGCAGTGGTCCACAATTATCATCTTTGATGAGCACGAGGTCTCCAACTTTGACGTTTGGAAACTCCTTCCTCCACTTGCCACGCTCCTGCAGGAAATTGAGGTACTCCAAATGCCAGCGCTGCCATAAATGTTGGGTGATTTGTTGACAAGTTTCCCAACGCGACAAGCGGTTGATGTTGACATTTGTGTGGTCTGGTTCTGGAAGGCGGTGATGGGACGTCCGATCAGAAAGTGGCTGGAGTAAGGACATCAAAATCATCTGGGTTGCTTGATAATTGACCAAGTGGTCGAGAGTTGAGCACTCCTTCATTGACAAAGATAGTGCCAAATTCCTCGAACGTGATGGTGGTTGTGCCAATAATGCGTCGAAGGTGGTATTTGGTGGACTTGACTGCCGCCTCCCAAAGACCTCCCTGATGTGGTGCTGATGGGGGAAGGAAATGCCATGTGATTCCATCCCCTGCAAGAGAATTATACAACGTAATGTTATGGCTGGCGGATTTCACTAATTGTTGGAGCTCCTTGTCCGCTCCAACAAAATTTGTTCCGCAATCGGAGTAAATGTGGGTTGGGGATCCGCGTCTTGCGGAAAATCGCTTGAGTGCAGCGATAAATGCTGCTGTTGACAAATCCGTCACGGCTTCCAGATGGACTGCCTTGGTGGCAAAGCAAACAAAAACAGCAAAGTATGCTTTAAATTGTTTCTGTCCCCTTCCAGCACGTGCTTGAACGGTGAATGGTCCAGCGTAATCCACTCCACATTTTTGGAATGGGAATCCTGGAGAAACTCTGTCTGCTGGAAGTGATCCCATCAGCTGTAGTGCAGTCGCTGCTTTGAGTTTTCGGCATATGATGCAGCTGCGAATAATTTTTTGAACGGTGCTTCTTCCTCGTAGGATCCAGAATTCACGAGCAAGAGAACTTGTGACATTTGAAGCCACCATGAGTAGTTTGACATGCTTGCCAAACTATTAGCTGCGTTAGCGGGTTGTTGTGAGGGAGGATGATCTGATGCTTGTTTTGCTCCTCCAGTGATGATTTTTGTAGACGTCCTCCAACTCGGAGGATTCCATTGGCGTCACAAATGGGTTGAGAGGAAGAAGTCGGCTTGATGCCTTGATATTTTTCCCAATTTTGAGGGAATTGATTTCCTGTTGGAACTCCTGTTGAGCAAGACGGATGAGATACTGGAAGGACTGTTCCAGCTCCTTTACGCTCAATTCATGGGTGATCCTAATTGATTTTTGTTGTCGACAATTGGACGGGAACCTCAAAACATAAGCTGTAACTCGTTTAAGCTTATTTAAACATGAATATTTTTGTAGAAGTGAGAACTCTGAGCTAACCTCTACCGTAAATGATTTAAGCGGTCGCTCCTCCAGCTCCACTCCTTCCAGGCTATTTTTTGATGTGAAAATTGGAACTCCTGGTGAGCTCATCCAAGGTGGCCCCTGCCACCATAATTTGCAATTGACGAGATCTTCAGCTGTGTAGCCTCTTGTTGCACAATCAGCTGGTTGATCTCTCCTGGAATGAAATGCCACGATTCTGAGGCAGGATTCGTGGATTTCGGACACCCGTTCGCTACAAAAACTTTCCATCGACGTGATGAGTGGATAACCAGCGAAGGGTGATTTCTATCGCTCCAAGCGTAAATTGGAGCGGTGAGCTTGATTGCGGTGGTGACTGATGAGATGAGTCTTGAAGGAGCAGAGCGGCACACAATTCCATCCTGGGGATGCTCAGGAATTTGAGGGGTGCCACTTTCGTCTTGCTGTGAGTAATCTGGAGTGATTGTACCATCGGGTTGGAAGCTTCGGATGTATACGCATGATGCGTATGCTGATTCTGAAGCATCTGCAAACCCATGGATCTCCAGTGCGATGTGCCCTGATGGCAAGACCAATCTTGGATTGTGATGAGTTTGATGGCGGCGATATCCTCCTGGTACTGGATCCAGCGAGGTTGTAGGTTCTCGGGGATTTCATCATCCCAACTTAAATGAATTTCTCCGCCAGGAGTGGAGATTGGCTTCCAGAGCTCCTGGAAGAAAACTTTGATGCTGATGTGACTGGTGACAAGCACCCCAAGGGATCAAAAAATCTTGCTCATCTCGAGAGCAACGTACGTTTAGTGATGCGGTCCAAAGTGGATGATACGCTGAAAACAGCATACTATCTTGGTGGAGTTCCACTGGACACTCCAGGCTTTGGGATGCTCATCTTTGGATTTATGACCATTGTGGTCAACTCAAGTCAAGGAAAATTGCGCTTCCGTGGACGTTCAGCTTCCGAGAAGGTATAGTCACCTCCCTTTGGATGGAGGAATTGAGGATCTGCCAAAGCTAGTCCTTTGAGGTGGCCAGGATGAGCTCCACCAGTGAAAAGGGGCAAGTTACCTGTAACTTTGTTAGAATTAGGCATTTATTGTTATGCCAAAATACGTACCCTTGAACCAAGTTGCAGGATACAATTGATGATGATCTTCCTGCTGGCGAGGAAGGAAATTCCTGTGATCTTGATGTCACACTTTTTCCTTCAGTCCAAGTTTCGCTGCACACTTGTCGGTGACGAAACTTGCTTCGGATCCTGGATCCATAAAGACGCGACACGGTTGGAAGAATCCACTGCTGTCTTCCACTTCCACCTCAGCTGTTGCCAGTAGGATGCCATTCACTTTGCTAAAATGGCTAGCAACATTGAGTGAAATTGGAGATGATGTTTGTTGCTCTGTAGAGCTGCGGGCTGCACTGCTTGTTGCAGCTGATGATGATGATGAACTTTGTTCCGTTGTTGGCAGTGGAGTGACTTGGTTGCCACCTCCTCCTCCAGATGAGTTGTCCTGTGGAGAAGACTGTTGTGCTTCTTACCACACTTTGCACGAGTACTTGGACTCGCACTGCTGATTCCATGTTTGGAACTCAGGCAGTTGAAGCAAAGGTGCTTTGCTTTTGCCACAGCGTTTCTTTCCCGTGGTGGGAGAGCCTTAAATGCGGGCAGCTGTAAAGTGGGTGCTCTTGATTGCAGCACGGCACTTTACAGCTGAAGATGAATGATGAGCTGCCTTGGTGGCAGTGTTTGGAGCTGGAGTTGCTTTGGAGGAACCTTGGGGTGAACTGATATGCAGTCCCCTGATGTGGTTCTCCAAGAATTCCACAACCTCCTGAAAAGTAGGCATATCTGAGCCTGTAAGGGACTTGGCCCACTCGCGCTTTGTGTTGCTGTCGAGCTTGTCAACAATGATGTAGACAAGCATGTCGTCCCATTTCCTAACTGGTCTTGAGCACTTTGAGGCTCCGAGTACACTGCAGTGATGTATCGACCAGTTTGCGTAGTGCGGTGACATTTTCCACGTTGAGCTTGGGTTGAGAGAAGAAAGTTTTGAGGATGGAGAAAACGAGCTCACGGTTGTTCTGTATCTATCTTGTAAGCAATTTCCATGCTCAACGAAGTTGGCGTCGGTGATTGGAAAGGATTTGATAAGCCTCTCCGCCTCCCCCTTTACAGCAGCGTTGAGATACTCCAGTCGCTCACATCCTGAGAGTGAAGTATTGTTCACAATAGATGATGAGAACCTGTCTCTGAAGGACATCCAATCTTCGTACTTGCCGTCGAAAGTTGGAAGGTCAAGCTTTGGTAGCTTGACCTTTGGTGTGCTGGTAGTGGGTGTTGTAGCTTTTGTAGTAGGCGTTATCAAGTTTTCCAAACTGTCCAGACGTAGTAGAGCTTTCTTCATGAAATCTCTGAGCTGATTACACAATTCTCCAGCTTCCTTGATTTCTTTGTCGTCTTCTGCTTCTTCTCCTAGCCTTTTCACGAATTCTCGGATGTCATCTGAGTATGACGCGAGAATCTTTCTATCGCAAATGATGTGGGTCATTGTGACCTTGCTGGCGTCATGTGGATAGCCGTGAATGTCAGCTTGGATTTTTGCTAACTGATACTGGAAGACTTTAGCAGCCTTCATCACGTTCTCGAACTCAGACATGATGATGATGACACAAAAAACTGAGCTGAGAACTTTAAAACTTCACTTATCGTTTGTTTGCTGTAAATCAGCTTTGAATGTCACTGATTACACTTAAAACTGTCACTGGATAACAATTTGTGTTCGAAGGACCAATTATATTTGCGATGAAAGCCAGGATTATGCACTGGCTAAATTTGGTGAACTGTAGGATGCAATTGATGCATTAAATCGAAGAAACTACATGATAGTTTGTATTTTTTAATATATTTTAATTCTCAAGAATATTATTGAATGTACATGACAATTAAAGGAAAGGAAAACGCGGCTCTTGATGAGAGTCAACAAACTCTACTCTTGACAACTACGCATGAATGAATATGATTATGACAAAAATGTGTGCTGCTGCTGGAGCTCTGGAGAACGTGGAAGGAGTGTGGAGTTCGGCATGCCTTCAGCAAGCTGCAACTTGAAACTCCTTTCATGCTGCTAGAAGGTTGCCTTCTCTGGTACTTCCAGGTTTCCAGAGGTCTCCAAGAAGGTGAATCCGTCACCAACAAGTATACATGCAATCAATGAAAATCCACAGTTCATTATATTATCATATTTCAACAACATTCAAATAATATTGATTTAAGTTATAGCAAACCTGAGTGAATGTCAGTGTAGTTTGGCACAAACCCACATTCGATC
>LJIJ01002263.1:0-29215 GCA_001718145.1 Orchesella cincta
TGTGTACTTAAGTGCAGCGTGTGGTTTGTAATTTCAAAGAGGCGGAGGAAAGTGTGGATGGTATCATTTGTGAAGTAAAAGATGCCAACAAAAAAATTTTCTTAGCAGGTGCCAATAGTCTAAGCAATCCAGTTAATAGTGGGGTCAATCCTGAAATAATTTTTAGCGCTTGAGAAGTTTATGATCTTGCCTAGGACAATTGTACCCTGCTGTGTCGACCTAGTGCACGAGTGAGAAGTTTCACGTTCTTCATGGTGAAAAACCGTGACTGATGTGGTTAGTTATTTTGTAAAGGATGTGAAAAATAAATCCCTTTTGGTAAAACCCTAATCCGCTGGGATCCACATATTCGAGATCCCTTGAATATGGTATAATCTAATAAAATCTACAGTTTCTTTGAAGTACAATTTCAAGGACGCCGAAGTATTTTCCCTTTGTTGATGTTAGCCGCAAAAGAAATCCGAAACGGCGACCGTTGAAGAAACGCATAGTTCTTGGATAAGGAGCCGCAATCACACTCGTACCAGTTTGCCCTTCGTCCTGATTGCCAGTAAAATGAATTCGTTCCAAATTTTTTCCAAATTTTCAATTACAACTTAAAATCAGAAAAGTAGATATATATTTTGCACATTTTAAAGATTCAATATTTTTGAAAATACTTTACTTTGTAAATATACGGCACAATGTTAACAAAATTCATGATTCGATGTTTCCAAGTCCGATGTTTCTAATTAAATGGTGCGGTTTTGCAGCTTTGCAATGGAGCTACGAGAAAATCGACTTGGTTCTCAGCGGGTCGTACTTATATTACCCATGGGTTTCGCTAAAAATGCTGTGTGGATTTTCTAATCCCAATCACGTTGTTTACAATTTCCGAAAACATTGAAAGAAAATGACGAATTCAACGACGTGACGGGACTTCTCAAAAATCATTATCCCTTATCTTGATGATGTTTCTCTGTTTCTAACATCAACCTTTTCGCGGGACCCATAAACCAGTACATGCATGAAATGAGGAACTCTTATAACGGCTTACTCTCCTTGAACGATAAAATTGAAGGTATGGAAATCATATTTTCTTGTAGAATTATGTAAGAAAAATGCCATGATTTGTATTTTATATTCTAAAAACAGAACTTTTTCGTGGAGACGTTGGACAAGCCCTCAGAAAAAACCAGAAGTTTTTTGAGCTTATAGTTTTGATACTTTGCGTTATGACCATCACTATTCCGTTAAGCTTTTTCGGGTTATTTTATCACCCAGCCGACCTAATGCATCGTATTATTGAAGATGTGCTTGAACTAGAAGTTCGTATTTCGTTTAGAATGTTTTTCTGATTAGTTGCACATACGTTGTGTTTGGTTCGCGGGAGGAAATACCCTAATAATATTTTAGCGAATTGGGTTATTTATTTAATAACTATTTTTTCGCTCTCTGGCTCAAAGCAATAATGCCTACAGAACTCAATCACCATTGGTCGGAAGTAGACCCAAAAATATTTGCTACAGGACAGAAAACGTTGGCACGCAGAATGCAGATAAGCTTATTTTTACGTATCGATGTATAGCAATACTATGCATTCACGTTAATGTCTTCTATGCTAATATTCGTGTTGCTTTGGGCACTGTTTGGTTTTGTCACGTTTTTTGTGGTTGGTGCACATTCTTGATTATCAGATATGGTGGGGACTTTGCTTGCAGGCAGGAGTATGCCAATATTCCGTAATAAGTTGCGCTAGTTGGTTTGCCCACTGTTGGAATTTACATTGAAGCATTCCACCCTTGGCGCTTTGGTGGATCAATGCGACGATTTCAAAAGGATGTTGATGAATACCACTGGAAGAAAACATGGAGTGTGGAAGACGGCAAAGAGTTTAAGGCGGATTGTTTTTATGTCGACGTACACATTTTTTGGGATGAGTCACGACACATTTTTGGAGTTTTTGAATGTTAGTTAGGCATCTGGTGAGTTTACTGTGCACGTTTTAGAACACATCTATTGCATTCTTTCCACTAAATATGCAATTTATGTTAATTAATAAATAATAAAAACTACTAATTAATATTTTGTACAATATATATATAGGGTAATCGAATAGGATATTTATTAATGTTCTTTAACATTGCTCAAGCTTATGCTTTTGGTCCTAAATGTACTCCACCTAAAATCCCTTTCCTCATCGCGTGGAAAACCAAGCTGCTGGACCGTTTCCATCGTAGTGAAAGCCTTTGATGATGACCTCTCCTCTCTCGTTCCCTACCGAATACTTCACCTTGTGACAGCGGTGAGCACGATGAGGTGAGGAAAACTGCGAATGGGTTTCTCCTGCCGGATGGCTGTTTGGAATTTGGGAAGATTATTGCGAAGCGGTGACGATTATAAATACATAAAACGGTAAACTGTAGGATCTCTCATGTTTCCAATTCCAATGAATATCTCAGACCGATATCTTCTTGTTGAAAAACTTCCAATCTATTTCATCAGTCGATATTTTAATTTTGATACCTATGTTGCATTTATAATTCAAAAGTTTATTGTTATTTTTTCGTTCCAGAATGCATTACATTTAAGGAATGGTGCAAAACCCTCGTATTCATATTATGCCACCTTATGGTTTTCCGGATTATTGAATTAGTTTAGTTGTCCTTTACTCAATAATCTAATTTTACTGACTTATGTAATGTGTAAACTGATTATGAGAATTTAACACACGAATACCGCTGACATTTATTTTTCTCTAGACTCCGTAGACGTTGCCAAGGGATAAAAAAAGTATCTGTTTTTGCTGATAGAACCTTAAATCATGAAATGCAATTACTTACGTAGTCATGGTGGGTGATGCACGAGGAACAGTTCCATCTTTTAGGACAAACATACATTTTAACAAAAGCAGTATAAACTCAAATTTGATTGATTTTATTTTACATTTGACTTTACCAAATGTGGAAAAACCAATAGATCTATAATTTTAAACATAAACCCTTTAAATAATTTAGTGAACAATTACAAACTCTCTCATTAAATTCCTCACCCGGGATGGTTAGGACATAATATGAACCTTTTAGGTTCGCGCACACGCCGCAGCAGCTCCTTGATTCTGCAGATCCGTTCCGCAATTGTCTCTTGCCTTTTTCTGAGGACATATGTGCGAGAGCATTAGTGACGGATTGTTGTAAAATGCAATTTTTCCAAACTGTTTTCCCACAGCAGCCACAACTGCGATGAATGATTTCATGCTTGGTCTGTGCTTCACAGAATCTGGGCAAACTGCAAAGCTTACACAACAGGTTGATAATGGAACATTTGCTAAGCTGGAAGTGTTCCTGTTTGCCAAACGCTGAGATCAGATACCTTTGCTAAAACGCCATACCAAATTAATTATATTAATTCAACCAAATTCGCTTCCATGTTTGAAGCCCTTTAACTGTAATAGTCCAAGACCCTCCTGCTTGCTCCTGCTGGTGCTCAGTCCCTGTTGAATTACTGTTCTTCCTATTTACAAACTTTCATATGCCCAACTCATTCATGTTCCTCTCTATGGTTGTACCAGAATAGGAGCGTAATGTTCACAGTTATCTCGAAGCCTGCACATCAACAAGCTGCTTCAACGCCTGTAGTACAATTAGTCTGCTTGTGCAGAAAAATCCTTGACACTTGCTCTCTTCCGCTTCAAGTTAGCTTCAGCATTGCTTCTGAGTTGCGTGCTCTAAGTAGCCAGCGCATACTACGCTCTTAAGAAATGGATTGTAATCGGGATGAATGGCCAAGCCGCCGCTGACTTGGGCATTCAGACTTACGACTTGCCCTTGTAAATAGGAAAATATGTTATCGTTTAGTTGACGACTTATAAAGGTTTATAAATAATTTAGTTTTCCCCACCATCAGTATTTCCAGGCTGAACTTCCTCTTTGATCGTGGTGTATTCCTCTTCAAAAATGGATCACCAAATTTCCTGGCTCCTCGGCGCCACTCCTGCTTTCTTCTTCAACCTTCGGTCCACCATAGATCACCAGTTTGACGCTCCGCTCAAACACTCACATGGAAGCTGGAATCTGCTATTTTCTTCCTCCGTCGGAATCCTTTCCGCAGGCTTTCCATTATTTTCCGAACTAATAAATAGGAGGTGTTGGGTTCGCAGCGGTATTTTTTCCAGCTAATCTTTCATTCTTCTTCAAACGCAACTTGTTCATGATATTTAATTAAAACTTTAAATTCAAAGGATAAAGAAGAAGATCAAATCAAGAGTTAATATTTAATAGCCTAAGATTTTATTTTTTTTTTTAAAATTTCGGGGGTGTTATGCGCAGCACCTGAAGAATGTTGAATTAAACTTACCGTGATAAAGTGACGCTCCTGTCAGGAGCTGGTCATAAAATATTTTTGTCATTGATTTGCCTCTTCGCGAAAAAGGAATGAGGGTCCCCAGTTACGATAACTTCCTCAACAACTTTAGACTCGATTTTGGCTTTGATCATCTTCATTTTGACATCACATTCCCACAACTCCTTCGACAGTTTCTTGCATGATGTACAGAGACGGAAACACATATCGCGGCGGATCACTTTTGGAATGTCATTTTGGTTTGGCCATCATTTCCTGCCACAGGGTCATCAATTGGTCGTTGGCTTCATCTTCCGAAAGTTAGCATGTCCTGGTTTTGGCAGACTTCCATTACTTCCGATGGAATCGCCACAAATTCAAACAAGATTCATTAGAAGTATGTCTGCATTCCTTCAAAATTGACCCGTTAGCTAATGTCAAGTGGTTGAATTAAATTTTGACCAAGCGTTATCAATTTATCCGACCTTAGGCAGTCAGAAAACGGAGATCGTATGTTCGAGAGGACTGTAATGTTGTAATAGTCACAAAGATTCCTTGAGGTTTCGGTGAAACGGCTGGAGTTAAGGTTTCCCTCCTCGATTGGGCATCTGCAAGTTCCTCCTGACGCTCTGAAAGACATGATTTTGCCGTAATAACTTCAACTTCGTCGTCAGAATCACCATCAAATAGATCCGCCCTCCACTTTTCCAAAAGCTTTTCAATCAACTCAATCAGACTGGGGCGTATAAAGTGAAAAATCCAGTCAAACTCTACAATGTCCAGCTTTCCAATGTCCACCTTCCCAAATCGATCCATGTAATCAAGTCTAGCAATCATTGAAGAAATGTTCTCATTTATAAACTTCACAAATACAACTGGATCCTCAGCCGGATAGGCTTTTGGCAGCCAAATTAATATTTGACGGTTGTAAGATGTTTCCTCCTTGTTTCTCAAGTTGCAGTTCTTCCACCAGTTAGGAGCTTTTCAGCAGTTCCATTGTTGTGGAGAAACTCGTTCAAAAAGGATCAAAGTCGGGAATCTTGCCGTTGCAGCCAGGATATGGCTCGCTGGTTTGTTCGACGTTTTTGTAGTCATGATGCACAAGTTTAGCCGTGAGATCTTCTAAAGTTGTCGCCAGACGCCAGGGTGTTGGTACTGAAGACGACGTCACTGCCAAACGGGAGACAAATCTCTGTGGGTCCAGAGCTATAAATTCAGGAGGAGTCCACTCATTCAAGGCGAGATTGAGGACAAAAATGAGTTTGGCTAAATTGCAGGGATCTTTGTGATTCTTGCTGATCTTGCTAATCTTGAGAACTAAACACATTAGCTCAGAAATGTAAACTTTTCCATGTACATCAATAAAGTGACATTTGGCTGGTCATCAATTGGAGCTTCAATGTCGACGACTTCTGGAAGCCCTTCAGCTGACTTGGACTTTGGTATAAGGAAGATTTTGGTCTTGATGGATATGATTTTGGCACCCAAATCACCACTCCAACTTGGTAGCTCTCACTTCCACTCTTAACTGGAATCGTTCCAGTAATTGACAGCAACTTGGTCGGCGCTTCAACTCCGTTGTTAACTACAAAGTAGTTTGACTCAACCCGAAGTCCACCGTAAAACCGGAGGACTTGCATCACATGGTCCAAAGTTTGATGCGGATCGGAGTAGGAAAGGGTAAGAAGGATTTGTTCCACGTGTTTGGCTTCTGAATCCATTTTGACTCCAATTGAATTTCTCATACCTTCTAGTTAAATCTTAGAAATATTTTTAAAGTTCAGAAATATTGGATTTTTACAAAGAAAATCAATGTTGTGTGTTTTTATTGTTGGCTACTGATTCAGAAATGATGGTTTTAATTGGCTCCTCTTTAAGGGTGAAAGGAAACTCTTTTGGTAGACAAAGGCGATGCAAGAACAGACTGCACAGGCAAGAAACGCACGCATACAATACTAACGCTCATTTGCTACGATTATATTAACTATAAGTTTTTACATTCGCTTTAAAACTATGTTACTCAAAAGTAATATTGCCTCCTGCTTTAATATCATCGAATTAACTTGCACAATTAAATTCCAATGAAAATTTTTGAAGTATGGCAGTGAAACCTTTTTGCTTATTTCAATCAACGCTTTAATCTGAAACTGGACAAATTGAATTATAAGTATTCCAGTAAGTAATTCCTGATTTTTGTTTATATAACAGAAGATCTTGCTTACAAGTGAGAACCGTATAAATATTCCATAAATTTTTATTGGGAGCCTTTTCCTATTTCTACACAAAATACCCCAACAGAAAGTAAAACCAAAGTGGAAAGAATGAGAATTAACGTTAAACACTTTGAAAATTCAACAGTAGCTGGGCCTTCTCTGGGGGCGTTGGTAAAGCAAACCGTCCTTAACCATTAAAATCCCTGTCGACCACTCATCCCATTTGTAAAATAACCCAGAAGCGATAATCCGCTGTATCGTATTTCTCACTCCATCTTGATTTTCAGTTCGTGGGTCCAAAACCCCATTTTGAGATTGAACGTCTGCTTAACTTCAAAACAGTTAACGCTTTTATTAGAATTCAATCCGATAAACTCGTCAGCGTACACTTTAAAAAGTCTCGAGTTACTTGTTGAATATGTCAAGCTCAAATGATAAATGTTCTTTGCTACAGCTTCCAATAATTCATCGAAAGAAAGTGAGTTGTCAACCTCAAAGGCTTCTGCAAGGAAACCCCGTGTATCTGGAATTCACTCCCATATATTTCTCGGCTGTAAAACGTGTATCCATTTGTTGAAAGACATTTTATACCGATGATCTACCAGATCCTTAATTGTATGAATAAACCCTTCTGGCTGCAGTGAAACTGATATTATACTCGTAAGTCCGTTGGAATAAAGTTGAGACAAAAAGTGATTGGTAAGTGATAACGAAATACCGAGAATTGCCGTCGCTACCAAAAACGCTCGCAAGATATCCTACCAGTTTATCAAGTACAACTTTAAATCGTCGGTGTCGCATGTAAAAACAAATGGATGCATAACCTATTATGGCAGCATTCCAAACCATATTTCAGTGCTAAACGGCTCATACCAAGTTGTAAATTGCAAAGACTTCAAATTAACATTGGTTTTTGTTGAACAATAAAAAATGGTGCGAGAGTCGAAACTGGAAAAATGTAGACGACCAAAGTGAAATAAAGTAATATTAGCGTTGATGAACTGAATAAAAGGTTTAATCAATTCTAGTCCTGTGTATTCATCAGGGGATTTTAGTCTGCTACTTGTTGCCGTACTTATCTTGTTTAACGAAAGGGTAATGTTAAGTTGGTGGAGCTAAAGCCAAAACTGACATGATATCGGTAGTGCACATATAACTTATTCGCCGATTAGTAGACAAGCACTTGATTTGTTGGTGTTTTTGTGTGTATTCAATGAAATCATATCCGTCACTAGCTAACACAGGGATAGTTTTTCCATTCCCATTCCGAAACAAATATTGGTGAAGGGAGGTTAAGTCATGCGTTTGTAAATAAGTGTTAAATCTGAAACTGTAATCGGTTTTGAACTACAGTATTTAGAGCAGATTATTGTTACTGAAGTTTTCTTTGTGCTGCATTCAAACTTGTGTGGTAGTGTAAGAATTATCTTCAACGCAGGGAATATTGGAATTCTTTCGTACCAATTTGCAAGAATCGAACTTCGCAGTGGAATATCCGAGTAGTTCCTTCCACGGGCATTCTCCCAAACAAAGATGAACAGGGTTCGTGAAGGTACAAGTAGTTCACCCAAATTCATCCCGGGATCTTGTATTGCTTCATACTCGAGGTTGTAAATGATCGGGTTACGACAATGTTGAATGTGTTTGAATACCGATGATGCTCCCTTTTTAATCCACTCCCATTTTTATTACAATGGATCTCGATAACAGGGTTTCGTGTGGTACAAATTGGTCCATGTCAATGTTGAGGGAATTATAAAAGTAGACGACGTATTGCTCAAAATTTGCGTTGGAATTCGGAAACAACCGAGAAAAACAGCAGATGCCTTGCCTAGCGAAAATCGGGGTACCTTGGATTATCATCGTTAGCAGGAAAAACGTAGTTGCAAAACGAAGATTTCCCATTTTTTGGTTGCCAAAAACTATTAAAATTAATATGTCCTAGATTAGTTATTGTCATAAAAATATTTTCGTTCTTTTTTATGTATTGTATTCAGAGTATTTTAATGTAGAGTAAAATATCCAATCAGCACAATTATATTCCAAAAATTAATTCGCAGAGTTTAAATAAAACACGTGAAAAGAAAATCGATTTGGAATTAATTGGGTTTGGATCTGCAAAGTTTCACATAGCAGCTATATTCAAACCGTGGATTCCTCGTTTAACATGTATGTTATGTTTAAGAAGCCAGGCGTTTGTGTTGTGTGTCGAAAACTAACGCTGGAAATTTTCAAATGTCAAAGTTGACTTAGAATGTCTTTCGATTCAAATTTAATGTAAACTTTAGGTTTTAGTTGTCATTTAATTTTTTATGTTCGCAGCACGGTTCACGTCTAAATCATTCAGCACAAGAAATTAGAAACATGTGTTATGAATCTTAGGATCGATTTAGTATGTTTTTAAAAAGCAGTTAAATTTTTATACTGGATTTGGGAATCAAGAAATTATTTCTGAAACTGGTTTGTAACCGGTAAATCTTAAGCGGATTAATTTTGTAAAAAATTGACTGAGCTTGGAAGAAGGTTTTATCCAACTGTCGAAAACAATACTCGACCGAATACATAAGGTACTTATAGTTAGTTTTCTGTTCAGCTTATATTGGACCTTTTAGTAATAATTCCCACTTGTGAGTATGACA
This sequence comes from Orchesella cincta, assembly GCA_001718145.1. Taxonomy (NCBI): domain Eukaryota; kingdom Metazoa; phylum Arthropoda; class Collembola; order Entomobryomorpha; family Orchesellidae; genus Orchesella; species Orchesella cincta. The sequence continues at coordinate 9,173 of LJIJ01002263.1, forward strand.
TCCGGTAAAAAACACGGGGCTTATAACTCTATAAATGTTTAGATGACTATTAAACACTCGATAAGTACCTGAGCATCAGTTTTATGCTTACCAATATTCTGCATGTTATACAAGATCCCAATGATAATTAACTAGGGAAACCGGTATGTTAGAAGATATAATCTTGTCAGATATTAATTGCAAACTTGATTGGAAGTTGAAATTCAATATTTCTTTAAATTGAAAATGTAATTGCAATACTATGAGGTTTTAATAAAACGTTTGGAGCAGCGAAAACATTTTTTTCTGTTTCAAAAGTTATCACATAAAATACTTTATGTGGAACATTAAAGCACGTACAGTAAAATAAGGACTGATCGTTAGAAAACCAAATCATAAATAGAGCACAACATACCTAAAAGCAAAGCTTAAAACGCAAACAAGTAGTTGGCTACAAATATATTTAAAAGAGCGAGACATTCTCATTTTAAATTATGTCATAAGGAATCCCCTATGTTAAACATCTATTATAAGCTCATGGTAGCTGAAAAATTGATGGCTTTCTAACTACGCTTCACAAACTCTTTTGTATAACATACAGAACACACAGAGCTCTTGATAACAAACTTTACTCTTTGATTCGTTTTGATAGTCCTTCAGGATTTGGGGATAGAGAATCTGATCAACCTTTTTTATGTTTTAATATTGTTAAAACAGCATAAAACACTGTATTTGTAAAAATAAATACGAATATTAGTCCAATAAGACCAGTAATAGAGCTCGTTTGGTTTAGCTGCAATTGTTATTAGGCAATTAATCCTACGGCTTTCAAAGCATTTATGTTAAATATTTGCTAAACGACATGGCTGAGGACCTTGGATGTTTTATTTCAGAAGATGCACACGGTGGTTATAATGGTAGGTGGCAGCCCGTTTAAACCCGGGTTTTAATGGGGTCCCAGCCCACCTAGAATTTTGTGGGGTTTTTATAGGTAAAACGGGTAAAAACATAAAACAGTATAAACCAATGCAAAATCATAGTATGTTGCATTGTTTCCCTTTCCTTATGTTCCATTTATCTGTTTAATGTTACTTTTTCCATTGCCTGATGATCAATTTGGCAATTATGACTACCTTGTGTCATGGTATTTGACTTAATGTGTAACTAAATAGCTAAATAGTTATTTCAGTATTATTATCTGTTTATATAAAATAATATGTATACATATAGTATCTTTAAATTATACCTGTGCATAATATCTGTAACAAGCTCCTTAAAACAAATTGATCTCAATTGATATGGAGTAAAAGGTTACTAAATTATATACTGTAAGGAATTTAAGATTTTATTGATATATTTTCAAACATTTGAAAAAATCAGGGCCTCTTATCAACATTTAAAACTGTTAGATATGATCACCGGAACCAGCATACAATACATGTCACCACGTAAAATACGTGATAAATTAATATTACCCGTTCTCCCCATCTATGCCCATTTGAACCCGTTTAAACCCACAAAACCCGTTAAAACCCGTACCCACCGGGTTTTAAAATCATTACCCACGGGTTTTTACCATCTCTGGCTTTATTAACTACGCTTTAGGAGCGGTTTTGTATTAAATAAAGATATTGTGAGGCGCTTGATAACAAATTTTACCTTTCGTTTGAATATGATAGTCTTTCAGGCATTTGGTATATAATATTTGGTCAACTCGTTCAGTTCAGTGTTGATCAACTTTTATTATTGAAGTTTGAGTTTAGTTCAAAGGACATGGAGAACAGATCTTGTTGAAAATATATTAGAATTTAAACGCCACTAGGTTTTGAATAGAGTTTAACTTCCGCCACACAAATCTCACAGCTGCGTTAAGCCATTTGACCGTCTAAATGGGCAGGCATGGTTTTGCCTTATTACAATAAAAGTTAAATTTTAAGTGCATTTTTTGTCTTTTGAGGCACCACCGAGGTTAGCTTAGCTCCTAATTGGATCAAAACTTGCACTCACAATATTTTTATGCTAAAAAAGCGTGTGCGAAGTATGGGGTTGCACTGGCCATAAATTGTGATTTTATGAATTTTTGAGAAATTATGAATAAGTAGCATAAAGAATATTAAGCTCAACAATTGGGATGTCTGAAGCTTACTTTAAATTCTTTTTGATACGTGAAAAACATTAATGTATAAATTAATGCATATTACTTAAGTTTTTTACAACATGTCTACATTGTGTTGGAGCTAATAGTTTGGATTTGGAATGTATGGAGTTAGTTTCTAAACCGGATCTCAGTCACCTGACACCCAATAATCCAGTTACACCCAGAACAGAACTGGCATTGGCTGCTAGCTTGCTCACTTAAGTTTTTACCAACTCACGTTAACGCTGCAACAATGACCTCTACTCTACGAATTGAATGCCTCCTAGCTTTCATCATTTCGCGCGGGGTTTTGGTATTTCTGGGAATTTTCATGCTGAAGCCGATTTGACGGATTTTTCATGGAGTTTTTACATATAAAAGGAAATAATATTTCAGTATCTTGCACTGGATACATACGAGTAATAGTAAGTGAAATCCCAAACGAAGTTTTGTGTAAGACAAAAATATTTGCCTAATTTTGTAAACCAACGAAATGTATTTTTATTTTTAATACAGTTTTATTTATATATTACATTTTATTCAATTATAATAGAAATCTACGATGGTTGTAACACTTTTCAAATACTTACTTATGGCATTTAAATTATTTAAAGTAGTGATAGACTCTGGCATTCTTAAATGCTGTAATTTTCTAGTACCATTGGACTTTTTAATTCAATAAACCCTGTAAATTCTAGGGAATCCAAACGTTACTGCATTTTGATATTTTTTACACACTTTAACATATTAGGGAAAATTTGTTACACCTTTCTACGAGCACCGATGAGAACAAAATAAGCAACCACCCTAATTTACTTCCAATACCATTTGATTATAATAATGTAATCATTGTTCTGCAGTTAAAATGCAGTCACGTCAGACTCAGAACATCGGTTCTTAAGGAAATTCGACAAATTCATTAGTATGATATGGAACCAATTGTGGCATTTTCGTGATAAATTAAGCAGTGCTAAAGCAAATTTAACCACAGCTACAACTATAAAACTATGAAACTCCAAAATAAAAACCAGTACGGAAAAAGCTTGTAGGATGAAATGGACGTAAAATACTACAACAATATTGTGTCTGGTGGAAATACTCTGCGCAGATTGCGAATAGTCTTTCGATGATTGCAACGTATCATTCCAAGTATCGACTCGATGTTGCCATTCCGTCCATAAATCCACTATTCCAGACTGTAACAGTGACAAAAACCGCGTACGAAAATTCTCCGTAGAAAATTCAAAGTTATCAATGAACCACAATTTAAACATTTTCCCATATGGTTTTTTGCTTAACGCAATATTTGCCTTGCTGATACCAGCCATCTTGAGTTTCAAATGCAGACGGTTAACGTGATTATAGGTGTCTGCAAAAACGTCATTGGCGCACTTCGATATTTGGTTCACATAATATTCGAACATTAGCATTTTCAAAGATTCGGCGGAGTCTATAGGTACTTTAATTAACTTTGTTACATCTGGCTGTGTTGAAAGCGACTGATTCTTTTGTAATCTAAGAAATACTTGATGAAAAGTGACCCATTCAACGGTCCAACTAGGGGGGCCATCATTATCCCAAATTTCCCGTTCAGCATTTTGGCCATCAAAGCTAATTGGTAGCGAATAAATCGTCAGATTGTTAGCGAACACTTCTTGAAATGTTTCTATTTTTTTAAAGTCTAACGGCGCAGTTAGTTTATCAATATTTTCTCCTTGGTAGTTATAAGTCAGAAACATTCCTGCCAATACCCAGGCTCCAGTTAACCATCTTACTTTGTTGATAATACTTGTACCCTGTGCAACTAATATACTGTACAAAAATGTTATGGAATAGGGGTTGCCTTTAGTCTGTAAATTGTAAGGAATCCAAAACGTAGCGGTAATTAGCATGCATATTAAAATAGTTATCCAGGTATAAATGTCAAAAGAACTTATATAACCCTCAAGCGACAAACTAGCCGGTCTGAACAAAGGTACACAGGTAATAAAATGAACGGCTTCAAACCGTGTGGACAAATACGTAGGATCTGGAGATGTGTAAATGTTAAATATTGGTACGAGCACTTCAAAATAGTCAATGATTTGTACCATTTGTCTAAGAACAGAGTTGTGTATTAGGGACACATTCTGAAACAGAAATGGTATAAAAATGGGTTCCACATCATCCCCGTTACTTTTCAAGTCCAGAAGGTACTTTGTTTTGAATGCATGGCTTTTAACCTTGCCACCGTATACCATTTTGTTTTCGGCACGTAAATACGATAACTGTTGAATTGACCTTCGATTCTCCCTGCAATGCTCATACGGAAGAACTTTGGCAATCGGTGCCGAATTGTCGTAGATATCGTATAAGCAGTCGCGCTGTGATAACTTGGGTAATGTTTTACAGTTACTGGGCATAAAATAACTATAATCATCCGAGGAGGTTAAAACGGCTGTGTATGCAGTTTCGAGAAATTTCTTCGTTTTCGTGTACTTGATTCCAAATATTATTTTAGTCGGACTCCGATGAAAACTATACGGCAAGTTCTTTCTCATTATCATTTTGTTGATATAGTGGAACCTACTCCAGAACGGATTTTGAGGAATTGATGTTGTACTCGACACGATTTCAACGTGGATGTAATACACACAACATTTTGTAGCGTCAAGACTACGGTCATATAAATCGCTGAAATGAATCTTCCAATCAACAACTGAGGACATTGCAGACTTTGGCGGAACAGGTTGCCGGTTCAGCTTATTTCGTTCTGTTTCAACGTCCGAAATTTCAAACGGACATGGATTCACGTAGATTTGCAGGAAACAGTACAGTTTGGACGATGGCGGAGCATCAAACAAGAAGCTTTTGGGTGTGGTTAATCGGTAGCTAAGTTTTCCACATTCAATATCATCATCAATGTGCCAATCTGAGGTAGTTACTTGGTAGAAATATCTTGACAGTATAATGGGGAACATTAGTGGCTCAACAAAATATGATGTGTTCTGGCCCTGTTTGACAACACAACTTTTAACGTAGATATCACGTTTTTAAGTTCTACAATAGTTTAAATAAATCGTAAAAATTGAAATTCTTCACTTACCTTCAAGTTGGTTAGAATTATATGAATTGAACAATCTTTAAACATATCCAAGCTACTTCCAAAATTTATTGGTGTGATTGGGACGGTTGCGCTCAACATTATTAAATAACTGAAGCAAATAAAAAGCTTCATTGTACTTACTTTTTCCTTGACTTAAGAAAATAGAACAATGACTATAATTTATGACGGAATTCAGCCTTATCTTTAAAAATCTTGAAAAAAAGTTACATATTTTAAATCGTCAACTAATGGGAAGTTTAAACATTCAGCGACCACATATCTGAATTTAAGGATGCTACTAGATGCGGTTTGATGCTCTTTGGTCGCTTAAATTATCAAAATTCCGATAAAAGCTATATTCCATTATACGTTTCCTTGTAGTCAATTTTTGCTGTTTTCCAGAAACTACAAATACGTCTAAAGATCGTTTTTAAGTAACCAGATGAACGTTTTTGCACCGTATTCGGGAATATAAAAATGATTTCCTCACAAAAGGCTAGCAAACATTAAATTTAATGTGGACTGCTAATACTGTTGAAATAAACTGAGTTTGAGTGAAAGTTGTGGGCAACTGTCAAAGCTAGCATTGGTGTTCACAATGTATGATTTCTGTTCAGCTTATGTGAGACCTTTTTGTAATAATATCTACGGGAGTGTATGACATCCGGTTAAGTAAACATGGAGATTATAGACGTTTGAAGTGCTTACGTGGCTAATAAATACACGTGCGAGTGCCTAAGCATCCGTTTCATACTTACTGACATACTTAACGGTATATAAAATCGGAATAGTTATTAACCGGGAAACTAGTATTTTCCAATAAATACTCTTATCTTTAATTAATTGAGAACTTGATTGGAAATCCTAGTCTATTTCTACAAATGGAAAATATAATTGAAAAAATATGGGGCTTTTACAAAATGTTGGTGTTAAGCTAGTTTTTCCTTTTCATGTTTTTACGAGTTTTTGGAATGTTTTTCGATTTACGTTTGACCCTTCAGAAATGGGAAAACACGTTTTGTTGTAACTAAAAACTAACCGATTCCTTTGCTGAGTACATATAATTCATGTCGAAATTACACTCTAAACTGTATTCATGTCATACGACATCCCAAAATCAACACAGATTGTTTCTTAATTAAATGTGTCATTTATTTACAATACTTAGATGGTGACGGATTGTTATATTTTTGTATGTGGTTTCACTAACTTCTGGTAAAGAGTTAGGAGATTCAGGGATTTGATCATATGTACCAAGGAAAACATGCCAAGATTGCCAAAATGGTACTGTTGGAAGACTTCCCAGGATCAGTTTATTTGTATACCAAACCGGAAGAATTTAATATCTTAACCTTGCAGGTAAACGTCCAAACTGATTTGTGTAAGTAGTTCAACAATATATTAAATTACAATAAACACACATTAAACTGTTTACGATTAAGTAACAATTGCAAACCTTCTTTTACTTATATTTTCAAACCCTAATGAGTATTCTGTATACATAAAACAAAGGATTAACAACCATAATAAATGGTTTGTATTGCCCTACATACTTAAAAACGGAACTTAAAAGGCAAGCAAGTAGTTAAAGCACAAATACATTTAAAACGAATTTCGATAATTCCTTAAACTAATTTTAAGTGTAATGTTCATCGCATGCGAAATCAATTACGATATTTATTTCTTTTTAAACGTAGCTTTACAACTCGAGCTACAATATTAAGTTCCGCTAATAAAACGAAAGTTGGAAACTCAAAATGAAATTAAACCGTAACATTATAAATACTTTAATAGCTTGCTAAATAAACGGTAGTAAATTTCAGAATTATTCGTAATTCGTATCCCCATTCAACAAACGTTAAATTTCATTGTTTTAAACTGTAATATGTAAACTTAGGAAAAATCCCAAAGTGTATTATTTTAATGGTTTCAAAGCAGAAATTATCTCGTAAGCCTGGCTTATCAGCAAAATCATATAACTATTTACACGAACTATTTTCTCTCAAACTGTTTGCAAATTGTAAATATTTGTTGGGATAAGCGATTATGAATTAGAAACACAGCCCTAATAAACTTATAAACCGGTGTTTTCAAGCCATTAAAAGTATTAACCATGTTCTAGAAAAATAAGTGGGAGGATTTGATACCCTACAATTTAAAATTGTCTCGTATTTTATAAAGTCAATTTACAGTTTTGGCGCAGTTTTGTGTTTGTTAGGGACCTAGTTGGGAGCATTCAAAATCAGCGAATTCAGGAATACTTTGTTAAAAAGGAATTGATATGGAGCCACTTCTAGAGACCGACACTGACATCTTAGTTAGTTCCTTCCTCCTCAAACTAATGAAATACACCATGAAAGTCACCAGTACCCTTGGTTTCTGTCCCATAAAAGGTGGATTCAGTCCGAGGTAAACTTGTTGTCGATGTTGGAAGCTGGGCAAGAACCGTCCACAACTGGCTTTGGCTGCTAGCTTACTCAGTTCTTGTCTTACCCACTCACGTTTACGAAGTTCACACTGCCAGCAAAGACCTTCAGAAACTCCGGAGTAATAAAACCATTATATACCTCCTAGTTTGTACCATCCTCTGCTGCTTTTCTACACTGTTTCTGGGCATTTTCACGCTGAAGCCAATTGCCATTTGCCAGATTTTCAACGGGGTGTATAAATTCGTAGAATATTTTACAGGTAAAAGACAAAATTTGAATATAAAGTGTGAAATCTCGTTTAATTCAATTCAATTTGGTTTCCTTTCTGCACAGAAAATTATATTGTGACTATCAACCGAAAGCAAGAATGGAGAAGGATGAAACTATTAGAATTTCTATTCACGGGCTCAACTTTCGTATTTTTTTTCTTGATGACCGTTGTTACCCTTCATTGCTTAACCCATCCAACCTCCTCTGTTTATCCGGCTTTCCGAGTAGCTCCACAGTTTCTATCCCTTCCAGTTTACTTAACTTCATGCATCTGGTTTTGCGTATCAGGCTATTGCTTCGCTGCTAATGTAAATTTATATACATGCAACGCCATCTATGTTTTCTTTACACTTTTTCCAATACTCAAAGAAGAAGTTGTCCTTGGTCGTTCACAATACAGATATTCAGATAAGCTTAGGGAACCATACAACCTTGTTTTAACTTACAGAGCTTGCCAAATCCTGCAAAAAACGTTTAATGTTGAAGTTGGTATAATTTTCGTCCCCGCTCAAATTTTCCTTACCCAAGTCATCCTTTTATGTAATGTGTCCTTGGTTTTTCAATGGGATATATTCCAGACGAATATTAAAATGTTTCTGGTTATGGTGGCAGCAACAGGCTTTTTTGGCTGGTCAATTTTCCTTTTAATGGCAGGTCAAGAGCATGAGCAGTCTAAGATAACAGTGGAATCCTGGAAATTGGAGTATTTTGCTAAAAGAAAGGAACGAATGTATATGGAACGTGCGAAGAAGACTTGCTTGCCTCTAAGCTTTGGAGATGGGAAGAGGTTTGTAATTACGCCTACGAAAGTTCTTAATTTTATGAATAGTGTAAGTAAAAACACGTTTCGAGCGTTTGCCACATATGCTAAAGTTTTTGGATACTAATACACACACTTAGGTGCTTTTAAATATATATGTGTAACTTATATAAGAATATTATTACTTCAAAGTACCATTTGATTTATAAAATGTACAAGAACGGAAAATTTTAAACATTACCTGTGTAACGTTTGAGGAAATAAAGGGTTGAGAACTTTAAAAACAGCAGTTATCCTGATTGCATGAATTAGTTAACATAATTGAGTTGTTGACTCTTATGAAACAAAATTTGTAGTTACCAAAAGTCGAAAGTAGGGAAATAATACTTACAACATATTATTTTTTGGAGCCAAAAAGTAAAAACGACCAAGCAGCAATCAAGATATTTTTCCATAACAGGACATTTTTACAAGAATTTATATCTAAACCCCAAACTAAATGAAGCTTAAATGTTTAATTTGCCTCTATAATTTAATGGCCAGCATTTATTAGCCATAACATGTATGGAAACCAAAGGCAATTATAAATTCTAAGCCAAATAGGTTTCGTAAGGACTAATAACACATTAAATGTTTGCCACGGTAAGTACACAATCAATTGTTGGAAAATCCTTAAAAAATTGCATAGCAGGTAAAAGTAAAATGCATGTGTACGACAGAAAATTACCTGAAAGTATACAAAAACTGCAGAGCTAACATAACAGGTAAAATAGAGATATACGTGAATACGTCTACGTTGCTAGTAATTATTGCTAATAAACTGTAAAAATTTAAAGTGCATGTTTCGCAGAATCGAACATGTTCAGTTAACAATTATTAAACCAGGCTAACAATTTAAACTAGGAAGATGTTTAAATATTATGGGCAAAATTAGAGGTTCTAAACGGCGTCTGTTTTAACTTACGTCAAAGTCAGCTCAAAAGCAATTTCATCAGTCATTTAATACAGAATGTCAGTATAAAAAGTATTTGTGTAAAGTGAGTTGAGTCTCTTAAAGCCAACATATTTTAAAATCAATATGGAGCCCCTTCGTGAACCCGACTTTTTGGTAAGTGATTTTCTTCTAAAACTGATGAAATACACAACGGATGTCACCGGCTTTCTTGGATTCTGTCCAATAAAAGTGGACCCGGTCAGAGGAAAATTTGTCGTCGTCGTAGGACGTTGGGCAAGAGCTGTTCACAACTTGTTATGGAGCTCAGCGTACGCCGTAATAGTTCTGCCCACTCACGTTTACGAAGTTCACACTGCCAGCAAAGACCTTCAGAAACTCCGGAGTAATAAAACCATTATATACCTTCTAGTTTGCACCATTCTCTGTGCATTTACCAGTTGTTTCCTTGCAATTTCGTCTCTGAAACCTCTTGAAATATGCCAGATCTACAACGCCTTGTACAAATATCCCGAACAGCTTGCAGGTAAAAATATTAATTGAAAATTATTTTCACTGAATATAAATTTTTAGACTTTTTATGTTTTATAATAAAAACTCTAAATGTTTTTAATTAATATTTTATGAACAGTCAAGTACATAACAACAATCAACCCGATAAAGGAAAAGAGAAGGATGCACATTCTGAACGTTCTTATTGCTGGGATTACCGCTGTGCTCTTTCTGTTCATGACAACTCTCACACTTCATTGCTTAACACATCCCACCTTATCGGTTTATCCGGCTTTCAGAGTCCCTTCACAATTTCTGTCACTGCCTGTTTACCTAATATCCTGCATCTGGTTTTGTACCTCGGGATACTGCTACTGTGCAAACCTTAACGTTGTCATGTGCAATATGTTCTTTGCTATTTACACATTATTTCCTATTGTCCAAAATGAGTTGAGACTTGGGCGCAGCCGATACCGAACAAATAACCTTCTCCGACAGCCCTACGATCTTGTCGTGGTTTACAGAACGCTTTTGATTTTGCAAAAGGCGATTAATGTCGAGATGGGAATCGTTTTGGTCCCTGCTCAAATGTTCATAACGCAGGCAATCCTGCTGAGTAACGTGTCCTTGGTTTTTCAATGGGAACTTTTTGATCTGAATATAAAAATGGCCTTGATGTTAGTCACGGCTATTGGTTTGTTTGGTTGGGCAATTTTTCTTTGGTTGGCAGGACAACTTTATCGGGAATCGGAAAAGACAGTGAAGTCATGGAAATCGGATTGTTGGAACACGAGGAAAGAAAGGGCGTATATGAAGCGTGTTACAAAGACATGCTTTCCGCTCACTTTTGGGGATGGTAAAAGATTTATCATTAATCCTACAAAGGTTCTTAGATTCATAAATAGTGTGAGTAAAAATACCTTCCGAGCTTTCGCCACTTATGCTAAAACATTCGGGTACTAATGCAAATATTCAAGTTTGCAACATTATTTTTAGCGTGTTCTATTTAAATATAAAAGGAAGTACAACATATTATAACATTTGTTATTCCTTTTTTTCCTCAATTCATGATTAAAATAATGTAAATTATGTTACAACTAGTTTCAGTGGCACATGAAAAACGGCAGAAGTTAAAATAAATCTTTATGAAAAATTCAGTGTTTGTATAAAACTAATTCAAGTAAATTGAAAAGCGAATTTAACGGAGACTTTGATAATTTGAAATTCATCCCCATCCATGGTAAACTTCTGACTGTGATGAAACTGTTTTAAACTAGTTAGACGCTGGAATAAACTTGAGAGAAAAAAAATAACAAGACTCAGCAAATGGCAGCAAAGTAACATAACATACTTCCTGTTTTTCACAATTCTATGCTGATTCTGCACGCTGTCTCTTCACACTTTTACGTTGAAACCGATTTTTAGATGGAGTTTTTTCTGTTGAATTCTTTACAGATGATCAATTATTGTTTAGCTGGTGGATCAAGAGCATGGGCCATTACGAATAACTGATCATGTAAATTGAAGCATTTTGTTAAAAAAAGAAATACATAAAAAGTGTGAAGAAAGTGCTTACTACTAAGCTTTTGGATGAGAAACGATTTGTTTTTTGTGCGACAAGGGTTCCTAATTTTTTTTTAAATCTTGTGAGATAACCTTACAATAGTATTTTGGTTACTGGTTCGCTTTCAAACTATTTTGTAGAATTTATAAAAATATTACGTAATAATAAAAATACCGTTTGCTTTACAAAACATTTCAGTTTACATAACTCTTTAAAACTAGCTGAACAGCGTTGGAAGAAATATATGCCTGACAACTTTATACAGATTGAAACACTCTTTATTGCATTATCAGGCAACATTATAATAATGTAAAAATAAACTGTAATTGATATGTCTTCTAAATTAGACAATTAAACTTATTATTTTAATGAGTCAGTAAGGAAACCTAACAACCAATAATTTGTCAGCGAAGAGGAAAACTTAAACATGCATTTATTTTCAATTACTCGTAATTTTTTAAATCGAAACTTTAATGCTGAAATTGCTAATCTGCTTTCATGGTCATTGTTTATTGGCCATAACCACTCATCCGTATAATCTTTTTCACGTAATCCAAACCATAATTGAAATGCAAAATTGCATAGGTTTCCTAAAGACTACTACATTCCACTAAATTTTCTGCTGATCCAATGAAAAGCATAATTGGCTTAATCTTCGAACAAGCAACTTTTTACTTAAATCCAAAAATACATTAACATTTACGAAGTTCACAGTAGACATACATTGTTCACCGATAATAACATATAGCCAGTAATCATTGGAGGTAAGCGGCAATTTAGTTGAAGCGCAAAATCTGAAACGAACATGCTCAACATTTAATAATAGACCCGCAGTAAAACAATTTAAATGCACATAAAAACTGCAAAGTAGTAAATTAACGTGCAAAATAACATATTTTAAATGGCGCCAAATTTAAACGTTGCCAATCCAAGCAATTCGAAACCATTTCAATACAATACCAGTCTCATAAAATTGTTGCTTAAAGTCAGTCATTTTTTGTAACCGCTAAACTTTTCAATATAAAAAATGGAGCCCCTCAAGGAAACTGATTTTCTGTTAAGCGACTTCCTTATAAAATTGATGAAATACACAACAAAAGTTACCAGCTTTCTTGGTTTCTGCTCCATAAAAGTGGACCCAGTACAAGGAAAGCTAGTTCCCCACGTTTGGAGTTGGGCAAGAGCAGTGCACAACTGGCTGTGGTGCTTTGCCTACTGGATTCTGGTGTTGCCAACTCATGTTTACGAAGTTCACCAGTCTAGCAAAGATCTCCAAAGTCTTCGAAGCAATCGAACTGTTATATACCTCCTGGTATGCACCATCCTCTGCGGGATTGTGTCTCTATTCCTGATGGTTTCATCCCTGAAACCGCTTGCAATTTGTCAGATTTATAATGGGATATACAAATATCCTGAACGCTTTGCAGGTAAATGAATTAACTTTCAGCAATAATTGTATTCCACTAAATATTTTAACATAATTAACACCTTTTTACAAATAGCCAACTACATTTCGACAATTGATATAAAGCGAGAAAAGATCAGGATGAGAATTTTGGAGGGAATTTTTGCTGGGATCACCTTTGTGAAATATTTATTTATGACGTTGCTCGCGCTCCACTGCTACACCCATCCAACTTTGTCTGCCTACCCAGCTTTCAGAGTACCTTCACAATTTCTTTCCATTCCAGTTTACTTAATATCCTGCACCTGGTTTAGCATATCTGGTTTCTGCTACGTTGCTAACCTTAACATCGTTATGTGCAACAATCTCTTCGCTATCTACACTTTCTTTCCCATTATTAAAAAAGAGCTGAGACTTGGGCGTCCGCAATACCAAACAGATGACCTGCTCAGAGAGCCGCGACATCTGATCTTGGTTTATCGAGCGTTACAAATTTTACATAAAGCGATCAATGTCGAGATAGGGATAATTTTTGTTCCTGCTCAAATCCTCGTTACACAAGTAATACTATTGTGCAATGTTTCCTTGGTTTTTCAATGGGATCTATTTGACTTGAATATGAAACTGGCTTTAATGCTTGCAGCAGCTATCGCATTGTTCGGCTGGGCCACTTTTTTGTGGTTGGCTGGTCAATTGTATCGGGAATCGGTGAAGACGGTTGAGTCTTGGAAATCCGATTGTTGGAGTAGGAGAAATGATAGGTTATATATGCTACGTGTTAGAAAGACCTGCTTTCCACTCACTTATGGTGATGGTAAAAGATTCATGATTGATCCTACCAAGGTTCTTCGGTTTATAAATAGTGTGAGTAAAAACACATTCCGAGCTTTTGCCACCTATGCAAAAACGTTTGGATATTGAGATACAAATGGTTTTCTGTAATAAAACCTGTCAGGTTCTGTATACTGCTCCGCATTTATGGCATAAAAAGTAGCCAAATCTGGAATAATACACGAAATACTTTTGGTCATCAATATAAATTTAAAACAAAGAAATTTATTTATACTGTTTTATTTGCAGTACACAGTGTTAGTACAAACATGTTTCGAGAGTTCGCTGCATATGCTGAAGTAATTGGTTTATAGTTAATATATCCTGTATGTTCATTTGAGCAATTACGTTGACTTTTATGGAATGTTTAAACATAATAAACCTAAAAAACTTTTGCGTCATAAAGCCTTAAAATTTACCAGTATCCTGTAAAATAAATACTTGAGAATTTTAAGCAAGCGGTAAAAATTTTTGATATAGCGAATTTAGATAACTTGATAATGTAGTTAGCTATCGTTTGAATAATTACTAGGCACAAGCTCTCAAACCGATGCATTAAAATAACTTATTTTTTTAATAGCAATAAGCAGCGGCAACAGCTTATGCGGAAACATTTTAATGAGGAGTAAAATGTTCATATGCATTTATTTTAATTACCCTAAATTAACTTACTGCTTAAATTGTTACTCCGCATTCACGGTCATTACATATGAAACATACACGATCATTGACATAATTAAATTTCCGTGGTCTAAAGCTAATGTCTGTATGCAAAGTTGTCTTTGTTTCATAAATGCTAATGACAACGAATTTCAATCAAATCTTAGGTTACAAATGATTATGCCAATCTTTTGAAATATAAGTTTTACTTAAATCCAAAAGTACACCAAAAATGATGATGGTAAGTGGCCATTAAATTCAAGTGCATGTTCTGTTGAAAAACATGCTCAACATTTAAAAATTAGACCAGTCAAACAACAAGTAATTTTAAAACACATGAATTTAGTAAAATTTAAAACATTTTGAACGGCGCCAATCTGAATAATTGGAAACATTTTTACAGAAAACAATACAATAAAAAATCAGTTTTGGAAAGAGGTTTTATGAAATTGGTTGCACGTTTTTACGAAACCAATTTTTAGGGCTCAAAAATGGAGCCCCTCAGGGAAACCGACTTGTTGTTGAGTGACTTCCTTATAAAATTGATGAAATACACAACAAACGTAACTAGCTTTCTTGGTTTCTGTCCCATAAGAATGGACACAACACAAGGGAAGCTAGTTCCCCACGTTTGGAGCTGGGCAAAAGCCGTGCACAACTGCACAATGTCGTAGAATCCAACATTTCGTCTCACAGGCTTCTTGAGGGTATGAATTTATTTGTCAGATTTTGCGTTACTAAAGGCGTTTTTCTGCATCACAATCTTGTTAGGAAGACGATGCAACTCTTTTAAGTTTCAAAAAGTGCACCCAAACGCAGCTGGGGGCGTTTTTGCACCCCGCACCCATGTTTTGGGGCCTTAAAGGGACATACGTTCTCCTACAAGATCTCCAGCCATATGTGCCCCTTAGCCATCTTATTTGTAGGACATAACATTTCTTTGGCGTCAAAACGCTACCCTCAGCTAATGGGAACCTGTGGCTAGGCCAACGCTAACTTACCTAGATATTGAAGAAAAATGAAGAATTATCACAGATGCAACTTTTCAGGCAAGGAAACCTCCAATCACATCGAAAACGGTGGTGACACGGATAAGCTATTTGTATTTGAATCTATACATGTATAATTTTAAAAATGACACTGTTAATGTTTTCATAACCTAAACTAAAAACATTACAGATAATAATGAAGGTGCTAAGTGTGAAACAGAAGGCTCGACAAGAAATAAAATTCTTTTCTTATATTTTTATACAGAAATATCTTCAAAAACTCTTCGTTTAAAGACTGCCAAATATGTTCTGACTACATCTACTGCAATGATGGGGTGGGTATAATGCACAAAATTAAATGGAAACAGTGCGCTGTTTGCTTCGCGTGGAAAAAGTTGTACATGCATCTTCTTATCAACTCTTGACCCTCACGTAAATTTGAGGAAGAAAGCAAAAAAATGAAACACATGAAAAGGACATCGAACAAGGTAAAGGCTACATATATAATTAGCAACACGTTTCTTGGAGGTCGCACATTTTGTTGAAGGCACCTTTTCCTCATTAGTATAAGTATAAACTTTGCATTTCAACGCCCGGTCGAAAAATAGGCCTGCACCAGTTTGTATGCTGAAGGGAGTGTTTGAATTCCTTGTTGTAATTCGTAATGGTTCACACTTTTCATGTCCATTTACATATATTAAAATTTGTCTTGAATTTTTTAGTTGTGATTTGGTAGTTCCTAGTTTTTACAATTTTATCTAGATTTTTGCTCAGATTTTAAAGTTTAAAAAAATTCATATATTTCCGTTCGTAACCAGATTGCATTAACGACTCACGCAATGTTAGTCCACGAAAAATTCATCAAATACGTACGTTGGCTACTGAAATAAATTTACCGCAATTATTTTATTCCTTTAAAACCTAATGTTTTCCATTTTATGCAGCCACTACTTTCATAGGACAATCAATCAATTTCGTATCATTTTTAATTATGTATGTATCTAAAAATTATTATAAATATCCGAATGAGCACAGGCTCGCCGCTTTCAGTCATGATTTAGTATCTGCGGCGCATTATCCTTCTTTACCATTCCACATACCAAGTTTTTATCACTTTCTATGTCATGATAACCGGACAATTCGAGATGTAGGAATGTACCTTTATTGAACGTTATTTGTGACGTAAATGTGTCGTAAGCAAATCATCAATAGATTAGCTTTAAATTGATATATCACAAGCCATATTTGACGCTTATTCCATAAATGACTGAGCTCATTGTTGGACCTTGTTTCCGTGACCGCCAGGGTCATGGCATGACCCCAAAAACCTATTTAAGAAAGCTTCCCCCTCTTTACCATAGCTGTCAATTTGTGAAATCATAATTCAAAACGTGAAAAGGTTTGAAAGGTATCGTGCCCGCAGACACGCGTCTTCGTCTAACAAGCAAAGATAGCGTAGTGTAACTCACGGATTTTTCCAAAATGTGTCTAAATATGTTGAGTTACATAAAAATAACTCACACTGAAAATATCAGCTGCTAAGATGGCCATTTGTTCCTTTACTGCCAGTTTAAATAAACCAGAAGTGCCATTATAATGCATTAAGGCACACGGCATAGGTCAGTCAGAATGGAAATTTATGAACGTCACTCCAAAATGCTTTAAGAGTTAAAAAACAATTAAAAAGTAATAAGACTTGAAAAATTTCAAGAAACTATTGTCAAATGCGGCACTGAAATATAATTTATCGAGTCCGTAAAAGGAAGTCCGAATGTGTACCTTCCATATACCAACTTTGTTAAGTTTCTAAAATTAGATATTTTCCATCATACAAAGTGACAACCTTGCAAAACTAACATCATAACCGTTTTTATAACTCGGGAAAGCAATATGGGGGGATGTTCATAAATTTTCATTCTGACTGACCTACGCAGTGTGCCTTAACAATACATTATAATGGCACTTCCGGTTTATTTAAACTGGCCGTAAAGGAACAAATGGCCATCTTAGCAGCTGGTATTTTCCGTGTGACTTATTTTTATGTAACTCAACATATTTAAACAATTTTGGAAAAATCCGTGAGTTACACTACGCTATGTTTGCTTGTAAATGTTTTTATGGTATATTATAAGGTTAGACTCTCCATAAGCGATATGAAAGTGACTCAAATTTTTATGTAAGTTGATATAATATACGATATCTAACATATTTTTGGGTGCCTTTTCCTACCTAAGACGTCACTTATTTTCAGGTTTATTACAAAACCAAATAATAATGGAAATGTTTTCCAGTAAATATTTTTACTAAATCGATAGGAAAAAAAACTGCAAGGTATTCCCATCCACGTTAATCAAGAATTTTGGATCAAGTCAGGGACAAATAAAACCGGCGCTTAAACTGTAATATTTTACCGGAATATTGTTTTAAAATCCTAGCACGAGTTTGTTTTTTCTTCCATATCATGTGAATGTGAGACTTATGTTTAAAAAACGATCGTCTCTTTGTAAATTATTAAAAGGAATATATTTGTGCATATTCACTTTGACTATATACAAGCAGGCTTTCTTCTACTTCGATTTTGTTCGAACTGAAGGTCCGGTCAGTTTCCAGTCACCTTCGAGAAGCTAACCCATCATGAAGTCCTACTTGATACTATTAGCTTATAAGCTTAACCAATGTTTGGACAACTGCCTTTTCCCGGCATACTTCATATATTGGGATAAAACCACCTTGCAATGGAAACAATTAAAAAAGAGCTCGCGGTTAAAACTTCTTCCATATGTTTTGGTAAGTTTTGGTGTCAATGGCGTGTTTGGA
This sequence comes from Orchesella cincta, assembly GCA_001718145.1. NCBI lineage: Eukaryota > Metazoa > Arthropoda > Collembola > Entomobryomorpha > Orchesellidae > Orchesella > Orchesella cincta. The sequence continues at coordinate 27,543 of LJIJ01002263.1, forward strand.
ATAGGTAGCGGAATATTTTTAACGGTAGCAATCACAGCCCACCCTGGAATACTGCAGTTTGAGCAATTCATGCTGTTCATTGTGGTTTGGATGGGGTACTGCCAGTCAATAGTTTTCGACATTGCAATTCTGTTCTTTGGAAAGGAGCTGGTTTCTATAACCAACTGGTACTTGCATTTGAAGGAACTCAACGACTCAAAGAGAGGAAATCGTCCTACGTGTCCGCCCAGTCATTCAAGAAATCAGAAGAGTTTTCAGGGGTGAAACACACTGGCTTGGACTCTTGTTGTGTACAGTAGTTATATCTTACATCGGTTCAGGAATAGGTATCTCCATTGGGATGGTCTGGTTTGATCGGGATCCTTGGTATTTGGTACTGACTGTAGCAGCTAGGTTAATGGGAAAAGAGGAAAACGTAGCCTCAAATACTTTTGTGGTATTGATTCGATACATTTTAACATTTATCGGAATCCAAGCAATGTTACTAAATCTTCGTGCCATGTCAATGACGGCCTATCAAATTGCCATTTCATGTTTGGCTTCCTTGAATCAAGTTCAGAATGAGCAAACCGCCCTGTTAAACCCACCATCTTTGAAACGATACAGGCACATTGAAATGACAAATGTAGTAGGTTACAAGCTTTGTGGATATCTGATAGGGAGCATTCTTGTTGCTGGTTTTCTATTCATTGTAGTTGGTCCAAATGTAATCCTTTTTGCCATCAGAAACAAGTCTAACTTTGCCATCGCATTTCTAGTTGGGTGTTTCTTTTGTGCATCGTTGTTTATAGTAAGTTTGGTCATTGAGGTTGGCTGTAGCATCGATGAAAAGAGTGAGGATATCAAACAGAGGTGGACAGGACAGTTGGTAGAGTGTACAGGGTTTGACAGAAAATATTTTCGCAAAGTAATTGCAAGCTTTAGAAATATTGCGGCACCTGTTGGTGAGATTGGAATCATGGACAGGGATATGAAAATGAATTACTTTGCTAGCACATTGGATTACATTGTCAACGTGTTGCTTGTTGTAAATGACGGAGCCTAATGATACAGCAGGTTGACTTAATGCATGGTTTAATTATTAGTAATAAATTCGTAAGGTTAATCTTAACCTTATTGTTCTATAGATGTAATTGTTGCAGTTAAATATATGGTTCTTTAGATGTAATTGTTGCAGTTAATTATACGGTTCTTTAAATGTAATTGTTGCATTTAATTATATTGTTCTATAAGATTGTGATTGTTAGCAGTTTATTACATGGTTTTTAGATGTAATTGTAGGCAGTTAATTAATACGGTTCTTTAAATGTAATTGTTGCAGCGTTAATTATATTGTTTCTATATGATGTAATTGTTGGGCAGTTAAATATATGGTTCTTTAGACGTAATTGATTGCAAGTTAACTATATGGTTATTTAAATGTAAGCTGTTGGCAGTTAATTATATTGTTCTAATAGTATGTGATGTGTTTACAAGTTTAATTATATGGTTCTTAGACTGTAATTGTTGGCAGTTAATTTATAAGCGGTTCTTTAAATGTTATTGTTGGCAAGTTCATAAATGTATTGTGAAAGCGCGTTGAAGCGGCACTAAATACTAAATAAATGTCGCTTAGTTCTTTTTAGGTATTCAGGTTTCTATACATTAAATACTTAACTATTGGATTGATAATA